>CM072818.1:70186526-70394966 GCA_036937905.1 Salvia rosmarinus
AAATTATGCATAATTATAATACATGTGTTCATGAATTTTTGAAATGGTTCAAGATAAAACATTACATGAGTGCGCTAATACACAAACACGTAGATTCGTGTAATAATTCATTTTAATCATGTAATAGTTCAGAATCAATGATAGTAATGACACGTCGGGGAGAATTTTCAATAAGGGTCCGGTGTAAACACAAAAATAGCTAAATTTTGTATAGTTCATAATTATTGCTAGAATTTATCTTTATGACTATTTTTCACAGTTACCTCTTAAAATTTTGTATAGCTGGTAACCAATAGAGTATGATGTAATCATAAAACGTCAAACCAATTAAAATTGAAATACAAAAATACAACATATCACCCTTGCACCATGCTCATCTGGTCCAGAGAGAACCCAAAACGCAAGAAATTATTAATCCCCCCATCCAAAATCCAAGACATGCATAACATATAGCACTGGAACCAATGAATCACAGGGCACACAGTAATTTTGTGGTCCAATAAAATATACACATACATATATCCATACTATCTCAAACCCTAGAAAGTAAAAAGGAATTTTGTACGTGCAGTAGAATCAAGAATTTGTGCCTTGTGATTGCCATGTCATCTTCTGTCACGTCTCTTCCAACATGCAGCTGTACCTCCCCACCCTCTGACACTTCACAAGATCTCTTCTGTTTCTAGGTCTTCCACCTGCTGATGTAATCGAACCACCTTTTTCACCTCCCTTTCTCTCTAATTTCACTTGTTTTTTCTTACCTCAGTGATTCCTGTTGTAATGACTCATGTCCAAGGCGGCACCGATAGTGGCGAACTTCGCCAACTCGTTTTCCTGCAGAAACTGCCGGTTCTGATCGTTCCCCCCGACGCCGAGGAAATCTCGAGTTAGGTTGCTCTCGGCGTCGATCTGCCTTTGTTTGAGCAGGATTCCGTTGTTCTCCGCCGCCATCATCCCGTTTAAATTCTCCGGTTTCCCGAGATCTGTAGGGTTTTGGGCGACGGAGTTGAAGTTTCCGGAGGTGGAGAAGGAGGAGTTGACGAGGCCGAATCCGCCGGGGCAGAAGGAGGAGTTCGTGGCTCTGGTCGATCCCATTTGAGCTGCTTTCTGCAGTAATGCGGTGGCTGACATGGACATATGAGCGGATGCATTGCTTGTTTCGTGCTGATTATGGTTGTTAGTGCTGTAATAAAGTGAATTTATGGCTTCGGACAAATTTCCTTTGTTTTCTTCCTCCTTTAGTACTCTCGGAATCGAAATTGTAGAAGATGATGACGCGATATTATTAATGCTCGCACCAACAAATCCCACTTCGTTATGATCTTCGGCTTGCCCTCGATTAAACCACTGATGATTCTGCGATGCCATCTGCACGAGCTCGGGCAGGCTCGTGGAGCTTGAAGCGAGGAAATTGTTCGAGTTGTCATTTCCCAGATGAGGATTATTCAACCACAGTGGTAGCCTGGGTTTATGCAGATTGATTTGATTCCCGGCTTCAATACCACCACCTAATTCTGCCCTAAACATCCCAGTTGGAAATTGGGGATTGTGCAGACTGTTCATCAATTCATTTCTGAAACTCAGATTAGCAGACGCGACCGGGCTGCTGAATCTCGCGCTCTCTTCCGCCAGCGCGTCGCAGAAGGCTCTGTGCGTGATGAAACTGTCCTTTCTGTTGTAAACAAACACACGCGGAATCGCCAGACATGCATTTATATACACAAGACTCGATATAAATTAAGTGTGTATGTAAGCCAACATAATTCAGCCATAAATATACCTTGAGAATAGAGTGCCGCAGTCGCATTTATACTCTCTAGTTCCGCAAATCTTGCTGTGGGCTTTCCAATCGGATTGAACGGCGTATTTCTTGGAGCATTTCTCGCACTTCCACTTCTTCTCGCCGTGTTTCCTGCTGTAGTGCTTCTTGATTCCGGTGAGGTCGCCGAGCGCCCGTGACGGCTCGTGGTGGACGCAGCTTTTCTCCGGGCAGATATACACCTTCTTCCTCACCTCCTTGTTGGTGCGCTGCTTCAGCTTCCACGGGAGGTTGTGGCCGCGGCGGTGGAGCTGCAGATTCTGGTCTCGCTGGAAACCCTTGTTGCAGATTTCGCACAGGAATCGGTTGGTCGCCATTAGAGATTTGGGAGACAGCGCTATCACTTCGGCATCTGGATCTGCTTGATTGATTTCACAAAACCAGATTTGCATATATTAGTTTAGTGTTAGAGGAAAGGAATCCAGATTTTGGGATCGGCTAGCTTAATTACCTGGTGTTCCTGGGAGATTTCGTTTGCGCTTGGATGAATTCGGATTAGGGTTTGGATTCATATTAGGGTTGGGATTGGGATTCGGATCCTGGATGAAGCTTCTCATGGATGGATGAATCCCATCTTCAGACATCATTTTTTGAGCTGCTACAGCTACGACTCTAGAGCGAGAGAGAAGTTCAGGGAGATGTGCATATATATGTATATATGTGCGAGAAAAACAAGGAAATTGCTGAAAAATAGATTTGAGGGGTGATGAAATTAATGGTGTTGAGTGGATTAAAGAGAAGAGCAGAGATTTGGAATTAGTAGCTAGTGTTGCATGCTTGTTCGAATGTTAGCAGAAAATACCACATGCCATGAAACGCAGCTCTACCGGAGAATATTTTCTTCTCTCTTTCTCTCTCCTTTTCTTACACGGCTGCTCCTGCTGTCTGCTTCTTCTTCTAAAGTCGGTCAGCCATAGACTCAGATTGGACCACACCTCTCTCTCTCTATATATATAATGTGTGTATCGATTGTCTGAGGGGCTATGTATCAGAATAATTAGATTTTATTAATTGCAGTATATGACAAAATATTACAGTGTTAAACTGCGAAGATGCAAACATTCCATGGGAAATGAGAATTGAATCACTACGCAGAACTTTTATTTTATTTTATTTTTCGTAAGGGGGATGGGAAATGAAGGTTTTAAATTAAATATGTATGTATACAGTATATATGCAATACTGCAATTATTAGTAATTATAAGTTTTATTAATTTAGAGCATTTCGTGCAAATTCTTATCTTGCCAATTAGTGCAAACCTTACAATGTGCGTAATGATTGTTTAGACACTATTTTTCCGGCTAACACAACAACGCAAACATCATGCAAATTAGCCTTCTTACAGAAACTAATTTCTATATCATCATTATTCACTAATCATGTGGAATTTGATGTTGAGATTTAGTGATTAAAAATATGTATAATGAATGAAGTAGTAATACTATAACTTGCTAATTTTATTTGTTACTCTGGTATTCGTATAAAATTTGAGAAAAGGACAGCCTGATAACATTTTTGAAATAGATGTTCTTTGTTAAGATGGACATCTTAAATTTGTGTGCTTCTGAAGAATATGCTGTGTTGGGTGAAAAATATTGCAGTCAAGACAAGTACAAGAATACAAATTATCAAGAGTGCTCAAATTTACACTTTTTAAAATGGACTTTTGGAATAAACCACCCTTCAAAAATACATATATATACTTCTATTAAATGTATTTCGTATCAAGCCACTCTTTACGGTTATCTTCGTTAACCTAATTTTGTAAACTTTAATATAAATCATAATCGACTTTTAACCAGTATCTAACTGAAATTGATACCGTTATTTTAGAAATAGTATTTGCATAACTGTAATTCTTTCAGAATAACATAAAAATCATGATATTTTTTTGCTACCTAGCTCGTAGATATATTATATTATCATTCAAATTTATACTTTTGATAAATTCACAGTACGAAGATTTCATACTTCACTGTAGAGGTCAATATTCTGCATCTAGGAACTATGTCAAAATTCATTATCTACTATACTTAAATATACTAGATCAATATATAGCGTATATATTCATAATGAGAGATTTCACTTGTAAATAATTTCATGAATTGGCCTCCATTGAAGGGGGCAAGCTTTTCACGATGAGAAATATTACCTTATAAGACAAATTTCGAATTGAATATTCCATTTATATATCGTGAATCATACCAAAATGCAGTATCTATTACTTATAAATATTAAACGAGTATTATTTTGAGTGACCGATTAGATGAATAATACAGATATACAAAATACATGATCACACAAACTTATAAAATTAATCAACTTATCTAAGAACTCACACAATATTCAGTAGCTTATATCACATTGGAATAATTTTGATTCCTCAAGCTGTTTCTAACATCTTTTTTTAGGGTAAATTCGTCAAACTCTTTTTTAGATAATTCCTCAAACTATTCAACAATGAAGGTTGGGAATTTTAGGATTGGGGGTTGGGGAAAGTAGAAGGTTGTACTGTAACTGTGGAATTCAAACTTTGGTAGTCACAAAAAGGTTAGAGAAACAAAAGTTAAAAAGGTTTACAGCCATGGATTCGGTGAAAATGATTATGTCATTATTGTTTTTGGACCGTTGTTCTCAGCCTAAAATTATCTTTTGAAACAGCTATATAAAATTCCAAGCTTCTATTTTCCGATGAATCTAAGTATGTGAGTATGCGAGATTTATATGAAGAATAAAGAACACCTGCGCTTTTTACGTGGTTCGATCGTTAATGAGATCTACGTCCACGAGGAATGATTCCTCAATACTTTCACTAGAGCTTTTAAATGCAGTATTGTTTACTGCCTCAGATTCAAATGAATTCTAACCCTTCTAACATCGCTTTCCTTCTATTTATACGAACGACTGTCTCTGAGGCGCCCGACCTCTCCATTGGTCGCTATGTGACTCTTCCTCCGCGTGCCTCCATTGGCGGGCGAGGACCTCGCTTCCGCGCCACGTGGAGGTGGCGCGACCTGGTTCATCTTCTCCATCATGGAGGTGGCGGTTCGGGGCTAGCGCTTTGGGCAATGATTAGGCTCGACCGCGTGGGCTGCTACCAACGTTAGGCCCACTCGCTTGGGCTCGTTAGTGGGCCAGCTGGTTGGGCCATATCCCATCATAGCCCCCGAATAGCCGAGGCACGCCGGTGGTGGCGGCGAAGAAGGCAGGACGCCGAGGTGAGCGTGGCTTGGCTCAAGTTGTTTCTTGACGCGAGGGTCTTCCGTGCCGATCCGAGTTGGGTTGTTTATCGTCCGCCGCTTGAGAAAGATGTGGCAATGATGGAAGTCGGCACGACACGGATAACGCGCTGCGTTGGTTATGCCGAGGTGCGGTGCAGTGGTGGTATTACTCACGTGGTGGCTCCGGTGTTCGACCGACGGACCGCCTTTTGGGATGCCGTGGTGTGTCTCGGGCCGCGCAGACTCTGCGGCCTGGTTGGCCGAGGTCCGATCTAGTTGGCCGAGGCCCGATCTGGTTGGCAGAGGTCCGATCCGGTGGGCCGCGGTCCGATCCGATTGACGAGGTCCGATCCGGTGGGCGCGGTCCGATCTGGCCGACGAGGTCCGATCCGATTTCCTTGACATTTGTGGGGAGGACGCGCGACCGACAGGCGCCGCCATCTAGAGGACGCCGGGTCCGTATGATGATTGCTAAGTCGATGGCGGCCATCTATCTCGGCGTCGTCGACGCGCCAAAGCGGTAGTTGGGCGCCGAATAGCGTGCGCTGCGTGTAACGCATATCCAATCACGTGTGACACGTGTTGAATTTGAAACGGCAATTTGCAGCGCCTTGTCTTATAAATAGGCGAAAAAGAGGCAATCGTTCACTTTCTTCTTGACGCTAACAATTCGAGAGAATTTGTGAGAGATTTTCCGAGATTTTATTTGAAGTAGCTGCCACTCGCCTAAAAAGTAAGTATGTCTTCTTCTCTGCTTCGAGTACGCCGCCTCGCTTTTTCGGGTCCGCCCGATCATCTCCCGCGGAGTTTCGGTTCGAACCGCCATCCTCCCTCCCGATAGTGAAATCGAGGTTAGGGATTATTCCCGCTATACCTTGTCGGGTAGGTGTAGGAAGATTAGCGCTAGGTTCCAAAGAATATCATCTGCGTGGGATGGGGTTAATGTGAGGACGCCGGATCGTCTGTGATTTTGACGATGTAATAAGGTAGGAGGGAATGTCACATTCTCGACCGACGCTGGTGGTGTGTTCCGCACCCATCGATAGAATAGCCACTCGGAGGATTCATAACTATGTATATAGACGCCTTTAGGGCGGTCTTAGGTTCCGTTAGCCCCATCTTTTGAGCCTCCAGGGTATTTCCGAATCCCCATCGCCAATTTACCCCGAACTCCATTAGGTCGGTGGTTGAGATGGGGTTAGCTCATATCATGTAGTCGAGGAGTTCTCCTCGAGCTCTTGATGCGATTCTTTAGCGTCAGTACTCGAGGGGTTGTACTATCTTCGCCTCGGCGGCCGCTTAGGGTGAGTCAACCCTCGGGTGTCGGGGTGGCAAAAGAAGTTTTTTTTTGAGGGTCAATGGGCATCCGATCTACGGATGGGGGATGGGTAAGGTGACGGATATAAAGCTTAAGCCCTCTACCGGGTAGAGGAACAACCAACACGCCGGTGAAGTTTCTATAAATTCACCGAGGACAACCTTAATGATGCCGGCCGAGTGTGCACAGTCGCAGTTCGGGACGGGTCCGAGCCGGGTGAGGCACCTCTTTTCCTTCTTATAGTTCGACCTCTTTGACTAACGCGATTTTCTTCTCAGAATGCGGTGAAGCTTAAGCACACGAAGGAGGTGGCACGGCCTGCCTCGACTCGACTGCACCGGGCGGCGGCGAGCCTTCTAAAAAGAGGCGAAGGTGTGGGCCCACCTCGCAGCCGTGGTGGTGGAACACCTCGGCGATCTGCTGAAGGGTCCGCACCGATCTCGGCTCGGGCCTCGAGGTGGAGGCTCGTGCCATGATCTTGCGAGGTAGCGATCTCCTGCGATCTTACGCCGCCTTGTCAGTCATGTTTTTTTTTTTTTTTTGCGCTACTAATCGTTTGATTTGCGGGACTGCCGCCTTGATCAGGAGCGAGATCGCCGCATGGCCGACGTTGTTGCGTTAAGACGAGGAGCTGAGAGAAAGGCGGCCACGGCGGAGTCCTCGCCGGGCCGGGCGCGAGGAGGAGGTGGAGGTTGCTGTGGCGGGCCGAGGCCGCCACAAGGAGAAGGCCCGTCTTGTGCGGGAGGCCGCGCCGAGGTGGAGTGCGCCGGGAGGAGGTGGCCGGGCGGAGAAGAGGCGGCGGATCGGACGAGTGCTCACCTGGCGGAGCGAGCGGCCCATCTTGAAGGCCTCGCCAAAAACTTATCGAGTCGGAGTCCTTCTCCGCTTTTATCTCCGACCGGCCGCCGTGATGAGGCGCGGTGATATCTACCCACCGAGGGTTGGCGGCCACGATGCGGATTTTGACAAGGCGAAGCATGGGTGGTGAGATTGATCGAGGCGGTCGACTTGGGTATGCCCGGTCTTTACGATCAGCCGCCTTCCGTGGTGGAGGCCTTAGCCTCGACGTCGCTCCCGACGGCCGAGGCCGTGTCCGATGCCGGGTGGATGAAGATCTAGAGCTTGGGAGCTTACGGCCGAGTGCGGGCCGGGCCAAGAGGAGGAGGAGGAGAAGGAGCCGAGCTCGGCTTCGTCGACCAGCATTGCAGCAGCAATGGAGCAACGGGAGGGAGCAGCGAGGCCGGCAAGTCGGGAGAGGCCGAGGTTAGTGGGCCAATTGTAATAGTTGAACCACGGGGTCGATAGACCACGAGCCCTTGTAATAAAATTCTTTCAGTATGCAATAAAGAATGTTTATCACTTTCGAGACTTGTGTTGTCCTTTTATTTATAGCATTCCGCATCTCAATACTGGGACTCGACCATGAATTGCCGGGCTGTCGAAAGAGGTCCGAGGTGCCTGGCCGGAAGGACGAGGAGGTGCGATTTGGAGGAGTCGGTCTGCCGAGGCGACCCAGTTTTGGCCGCCATGGATGCGAGCTCGGTGTCTTCTTCCGAATCGAAGAAGTTGACCGAGGCTGATCGGAGGTGGCCCGCCTCGGCCGAGAACGAGGCGCTGAAGTTGAAGGTCGCGCAGGCGAGTCCGGCGGACATATCTGCCGACGCAATCCACGGACGTTTGATGCGGTCGAGGAACAACTCGAATCGACCGCGAGAGGCTCGCTCGGTTGTCCGAGGAGCATGCACAGTACGAGAGGCGGTCACTTGCTGGTGGGGGACTACCATATCCGGCCGACGACCGAGTCCAGAGCTTCTTGGCGGAGGGCATGGTCTTGAGGATGAGGAAGGGCCCAACAAAGAAGTTGTTCAAAGCTCGCGACTCCGTGGTGAAGTTTATGGAGATGTACGACATCGTCCGAAAGCGTCGCATGCCCGGCGGTGGCGAGGCAACAGCGGGCTCTGCGACCCGATCATAGAAGAACCGGTGGAGGGCGGATACTCGATCACGCCAGTAATCTTGAGGTTGATGGGTCCGGCAGGGCGGATTATCGAGGGATCCTTCGACGGGCGGCGACCGAGGTCCTCGGTCGGCGAGAGAGCCGGCGGGCCGAGGTCGCACACACGGCCCTGTCCGGTCGGGGGTCGGGGTGTGACCTCGGTCGTCCCCGCCCGGATGCCGTGCTGCGCCTTCGCCACTTCGAGTGTCCCCGAGGGTGAAGGTGATCCACGAGTCGATGCTTCGTCCCGGCTGCCTCCCGAGCCCGCGCCGAGCGCTTCGGGGCAGGCCGTGGTGATTCGGCCTCATCGACCGGGTCAAGGCACCGAGTTCGTTCTGCATACATCGCCGGCCCGGGATTTTGTAGAGAATTGTGCGGCTTGGCGGTCTGGCGAGGCGAGCCGGAGGCGGAATGAGGCCATGTATAGTATAGGACCTTGTATGTAGGTATAAATGTATTTAGACTCGTTTGAGTGTCGTTTTCCCCTTTGAGAGGTACAAACATAGCTTAGGACTTCGTTTTGGTCATAAATGTATTCATCTTGTATACAACGATATTTTCCCAAATAAAGGGGTATAAACGAGCTCAAGCACACGGTTGTCTTGATATGGCTTGTACTTTGTTTGTAGTCGTTGATGCATTTTAGACTTTGTACCGAGTGCATATCTTCCCAAATAAAGGGGTATGAGGTGGCGAGATCGGTTTGGATGTCGCTTGCATGTAGCGCCCAACTTAATGGGTAATCAGATGCTTGCATGTGACGTCCAACTTAATGGGTAATTTGTATGCTTTGCATGTAGACGTCCAACTTAATGGGTAGTCGTGTCGTACCCTACTTAGTGGGATTTTCATCTTCGTAAGGCGTCCCTCGTGAAGGTTTAGATGTGGTATATCCGAATGGATGTTCACATAAATGTAAGACGAATGAAGTGAAATACTCATTAGAAAAGCAGATGTTTTATTAAACAAGTAAACAAAGATCGCACATCGATCAAAACAATAGGAGGGCTAACATGTCGCGATCTAAAATCAAAGCTATGTAAAATACCTCCTTAGATGAGTTATGTGCCGGGTTCGGGAATAAGTGCCCGACGGTGGGCGACTTATAGGCCCCTTTGCCGGGTCCTCGTGAACGCGGTAGGTCCTTCCCATGTCGGATCAAGCTTGTTAAGGCGCTCGGCTTGCTTCATTATTCAGCAGGGCAGGTCGCCCACCTCGGAGTGTGGAGGCCTTTACTCTTTTGTTGTAGTGCCGCGACACGGCTCTTGTGCTTAGCTTCGTTTATGAAGCGGCTCGTGCTTCCCTCGAGGCGTCGAGGTTGGCCCGCAGTCTTCCTCGTTCCGGCCGGTTGAAGTGGAGAGTCACGAGGGCTTGGCGCGCCGATCTCGGCGGTATGATGGCCTCGGTACCGTGACCCGGTAAAGGGTCTCCGTCGATGCGCGTCCGAGTGTGGTCTGTGGGACCGAGGACTTGAGGAGATTTTCAGCCAGATCGCCTTAGCTTGATCCAGCCTCTTCTTCAATCCTTGTGCGATCGTGCGGTTCGTCACCCGGTCGACCATTTGCTTGCGGGTGTGCGAAGTGAGCGTTGATCGATGTGAAGCTCTTCGCCCACTCCTTGAAGTTTTGTCGGCGAATTGAGTGCCGTTGTCGAGACCGAGGATGTGCGGTATGCGAGCGGCGGACTATATTCTCCACACAAAGGTTTGAATCATACGCTCGTGATGCTCGAAAGTGGCTCGGCCCGACCCATTTTGTGAAGTAGTCTATGGCCACGACTAAATATCGGGCCGACACGGTGCTCGGTCGAGCGGGCCAACAATGTCGATCCCCACTGCATGAAGGCCACGGACTGCGGTGCTCAATCCGTCGAGGCGACTTTTTGGTGTGGAGTGGATCGGCACTGGGCACTTCTTGACGAGCTCGGCCGAATCTTGCGGTGGGCGATGGTATCCCGACCTCGGCGTCTTCTTTGAAAGTGCTCATGACCCGATTGGCTTCCACAGACCACTGTATTTCGTTGAGCACATAGTAGTGAAACTCCGGCCGGGCATCTCGGGAGGGTTGAAGGTAAGACTTCCGTGAAAACGCCTCATGCATGAGATATACGGACTTTGCCATCATCTTTTTGGCTTGAGCCGATCCGAAGGTAGTCGCCGTGTTCGGGTAGGCCTTCGGAGACATCCAATTCGGCTCTATCTCGGTGATGATGCCGACGTGGGACTCGCTATGCTTGCGAGGCGGATCTCCTCCTTGGTGGACTTGTTGATGACGCAGCTAGCTTGAGGACGTCGACCCATTGTTTTCCCCTCGGGATTCGGTGGATCTTGAAGTATCTGAACGAGGTCAACATCTCTTTGCCTTGTCGAGTATTGTTTCATTCGGTCTCCTTGGCCTCGTATTTGCTAACACAGTTCACGACGACACAGGAATCGCCGAAAATTTGGATCTCCCCACCCCTTGACTCCTTAGCGGGCTGAGTCAGGAGATTAGGGCCTCATACTCCACCTCGTTGTTGGTGGTCGGAAGGTAAACCGGAGTGCGTGGGTGACTTCTGCATATCGGGCGAGGAGAAGGATGCCTCATTGCCGCTTTGCACGAGGCTCCCACGCACGTCATCGCCAACAACCATCGGTGGATGAGGTCCGGTTCCTCCGTGCGGTGGGATGACCGAGGTGGAGGCGTTAGAGGCTAATCTTAGCGGTCGACCGGCTCGATGAACTTGGCTACCCAGAAATCGGTGAGCTTGCCGCTTTATGGCGGTGCCGGGGAGTCGAGATATCGTGCTCGCCAAGCTCGAGGCCCACTTGGCTGTTCGTCCCGATGACTCGGGGTTTGATAAGACTTGCCTCGGGGGGTCGGTCGATACTGGATGGAGTGAGCACGAAAGTAGGGTCGGAGCCGTAAGCTAGCATTCACCGATGCCGTGCTACCTTTTGAGCCAGCTGCCTTGTCTCAGGCCCTTTGAGTGCTCGGTGATGAAGTAAATAGGAAGCCGCCGTCCGACCTCGTCCCGCACCAAGACCGCCTGATTGCCTCGTCAGGGCTGCCAAGTCAAGAAGAGGTTCGCCTCTTTTGGGCGGTCGAGGTGGCAGTCGTCGTGAGGTACTCACTGGGCGTGTGAGGCGGTGATGCTCTTCCGCCATGCAGTCCCGGGCCCTCCTCAAGATTTTAAAGAATGGGAGCTGCTTCTGCGGCCGGAGAGGAACCCATCGAGGCGGCTGGGCACCCGGTAAGTTTGTGGACCTCATGAATGGTTTTGGCACTTGCATTTCGAGCACCGTCTTTACCTTGGTGGGGTTCGCCTTGAAGCCTTCTTGGAAACCCAGCCCCAAGAATTTCCCGTTTTACCATGAGCGTGCATTTTGGGGGTTAAGTTTGAGGTTGGCCGACTGGCGCGTTGGAGGATGGTGCCGAGGTCGTCGCATGCATCCGTTTCGACTTTTGACTACTATGTCGTAAGCGTGAACCTCGACGATCTCCGATGTGGTCTTTGAATGTTGCATCCACCATCCTCTGGTAGGTAGCCCAGTTCTTGAGGCGAATGGCATCTTTCGATGCGCAAAGGCCAAGTCGGTGATGAATGCACGATCTTTGGTGCATCCTCAGGCTCATTAGGATTTGGTGGTACCCTTGTATAGATCCAAGAAGTTGAACATCTGTGGCCCACCAAAGCCTCCACCTTCTTGTCAATATCGGGGAGGGTAGCAATCTTTTGGCGGTGCTTGTTGAGGTCGGTATAATCGGCGCATCGCCACCCTCACGTGAAGACTTCGACCACGGCGGATTAGCCATCCAGGTCGGTATTCGACCTCGAACAAGATCTTGGCCTTGAAGTTGAGTCACCTCGTCCCTAATGACCGGCCGCGCTCACTTGCGAATATCCTTTTCTCACGGACCGCTTGGTGGCGGGTCGATGTTGGCGGTGAGTTATGAGCTCGGGCGACACCGGTCATATCGAGCGGGGACCAAGCAAACACGTCCCTATATTCTTTCGTGAAGTCGTTTGACGTGCCGCGGACGTCCGCCGCCACAGGTGCCGACTGGATGACCTCGAGGATCGTCGTCGTATAGTTGGAGGTCCCGGTCGGGTCATCCCGGGTGTCGACCTCAGGGGCCGATAATTGCTATGCTGAGGCGAGGCCGCGTCCCGAGTTGAGAGCCGTAGGCATTCTTTTCTGCCGTTTGGTCCCCCGGATCTTGAGCACTCCCACCGGGTGGGAATCTTCTGATGGTGGTAGACCGAACAGGCGGCCTTGGTGGCGTCTGACCAATCTCTCCCGAGGATAATGTTATGCGGAGAGGAGCCGGACCGGGAAGAATCGGATGGCCTTGGTGACCGACACAGGAGCCCGCCTACGGTGGCCGGGAGGGTAATGACCCTCGGCCGGATCGCTTCTTGAGTGAAGCTCCGTGGGCGGGAGGCGCGGAAGAACTCGAATGCCTCCGACCTCAAGCTTATCCGCAGCTACGGAAGATGATCTTGACGGAGGCTCCAATGTCGATATAGACCGGTGGACGTTTTTGTTGCCCACCGCACTGTATGGTGATGGCGTCACAGTGCGGCATGATCACGGCACGGGGTCCTCCTCGGAGAACGTTATGTTCTCGCCATCCGGAGTCGCTTGTTCTTGGCTCTTAGGGGCCGGCCTCGGGCGTCGTTCTTGAGGGCGACCTCGTCGTCCGAGGGGATCCGTAACAACATAGACACTGTTCCATGGCGTTGGGACCTTCGTCCTCGTCGTCTTGGGTTGGAGTCGCCACCGGGAATCGACCAGCGATTGTTGCCGCCCCATTCCTTCCTTGCTTCGCTCTTGGACCAGCTCGTCAGAGGTATTTTGAGGCTCCACCTTTGACGAGCTCGTCGATCTGTGAGCCCGTTCTGCGATCCCGGTATCGTGACCATACCCTTGGTGGTAGTCGCAATACTCGTACGTGGACCTCTTCTTGGATCCCCTTTCATGGGCGGGAGCTTGAAGAGCTCGGTGGAGCTCGAATATTTCCGCCCTTGATTTGGCGAGGCGCTCTGCGGCGGGTTGGGCCGAGTCGAGTCCGGACTCCGGCCCTCTTGATTCTCGTCTGTCGCGCTCGCTCCTGCGTCTGCGCACTCGACTTGATCGTCCGGCTTTTTCTCTCGGACTTCGCCGTCCCGGATCTCCCGCTTCTTCCGATCCGACTCGTGCCCTTGACGAAGTTATCCACAGGTTCAAGCTTACTCGCCGTCTTTGGTTTCTCCTCGGTGATTTCTTTGTTCGTAGCCGGCGGATCCGTTTTGAACGCGTTGATGATGTAGAGATCGTTCTTGTCGTCGATTTTGAGCGACTCTTTGATGAACCTCGAGGCGAGTTTGACATCGTCTCGTCCGCCACTGGCGGATTGTGAGCAGTCGGAGGAAGGGCTGTGGGCGGCGTCTTACGATAAAGCGCCACTGAATCGATCCGTGAGGTCACGGAAGCGGTGGATCTTTGTACGGTGGGCGAGGTGAACGCCCGTGCGTTGGAGATCAAGACACCTCGGGGAAGATTTTGCACATGTGAAAATCTTCCATCCTCGATTCGCCATGTTGGTGGTGTGGCGAAAAGGAAGTCGGAGGGTCTCCGGGGCCATACGTGAGCCGCTATGTTGGGTGCCGATCTGTTGAGGCGGGCGTGTCTAGAATCTCCACGGAGAAAGGAGATGATTCTCCGTGTGGTCGAACCCGGGAGATCGTTGCGTCTCTTTACGGAGGGTGGGGATCGATAGCGGCCTATCGTCCTCAGGAGTTCGACTCGCCTTTCTTCCTTCCATGCTTCGCTCGACTCTCTGGTCGGCATGGCGAGGTGGAGAGCGGGCTGCGAATGGCGAGGCGATCGTTGGTGGCGGCTCGGCGCGGTGGCGGCTCCGCGAATGAGGTCGGCGGCTCGGCCGCGGTGGCGGCTCCGGCGTCGGGCGCGATCTTGCTCTCGGCTATCACGCCGAGGTGAGCGCCGATCGCGTTGGGAGCGGCCTCGGGAGGCCGTGGTGTTCAATCCGGGGCCTAGAGGACCCGCCTCGTTAGTCCTCTGGTTGAGAAGCTTTGGAATTGGCGAGATTAGCGTGGAGGAACTCGCTCACAGCTCGACCAAGGACCTCGTGGGACGAATGAGTTGTTTGCTCGTCCCGTTGAGTCGACATCTTACCCACGTTGGGGAGGCGGTCCAGGGGTGTATGGAGACATTTTCCATGGCCTCGAGTGTGACCGCTCGTGGCGTCTGCGATCTCCTTTCCGTGACGCCGAAGCGACCACCAGTCGTCCTCCGCAGCGGTTGTTGCCAAGCGTTGACGGCGGTTGTGCGTGTTCTTGCCATTTAGTCGTGAGAGAATGAAGCTTTTCTTGTTCAAAATGTTCCCACAGACGGCGCCAATGATGAATCTAGTATGTGGTATCGAGATTTATATGAAGCGATAAAGAACACCGGGCTTTTACGTGGTTCGATCGTTAATGAGATCTCGTCCAGGAGAATGATTCCTCAATACTTTCACTAGAGCTTTTCGTGCAGTATTGTTTACTTCTGTATTGATGAAATTGCTAACCCTTCTAACATCGGTTTCCTTCTATTTATACGACCGACTGTCGTCACGGTACCGACCTCTCCATTGGTCGTTGCGTGACTCTTCCTCTGGCGTGCCTCCATTGGCCGGGCGGGGACCTCTCGCCTGTGCGCCACGTGGAGGTGGCGCACGGCCTAGTTCATCTTCTCCATTGGCGGAGGTGGCGGTTGCAATAAATGGCGTTTTGAAGCGATGATTGACCGTGGCGTGGGCATGCTTCTGACGTTAAGCGCATTCGCTTGGGCTGTTAGTGGGCCCATTTGGTTGGGCCATATCCCATCATTTAAATTTTTATTATTATTTTAGCAGTAATTTTGTGAATAGTACTACTAATAATAATAATATATTCATTCATACGGTGCCGTCCCGTGAAGACTGACAGCAACTGGCTTCAGTGGGAGAGTAGGTGGATGTTGTGGGGACCCGCTATTACTGTCATTTTCGCCTAAGTAATTTAAAAAGTAAAATAAATATATATCAGTCATATTTCGTTTTATGTGTAGTATTATATATATTTGATAAATATACATGTACTAATCAGATGCACATATTCACTTTAGTCTTAGCCTTCAAGAACTCATGAGCAGATTTTTCTGTTTTTAGTATAGATCAAATAATTAGATGAGAACATAAGATATATATTAATGGAATGCATGGCTCGAAATAGTTTCCTCCTCTTTTTGAAGAAATGAGAGATATTGTAACGCGAAAACATAATCATTCAATCAATTGAAATATATTATATTAAAATAACTCAAATTTAGTATAGTGAGAAATACATATAGAGAGTTAAGTTGAATGAGAATCATTTTTATCCTAAAAACTAATAATCAAATGAATTCACTATGAAAGTTGATGATTTCGTTGGATAAGTTACTAAATTTAAAAATTCAGAAATTTTCACCAGGTTCAAATCCCATGGGGGACGAATTTGTTTTTTGGGATTCATTAGCTTTTTCAACGGATTCATCAACTTTCACAGTGAATTCATCATTTTTTGGTTCTCACTCTCATATATATATATATATATATATATATATAGAGAGAGAGAGAGAGAGGTTTTGGTATTATCGTACTCTTACTTAGTATGTTATATTCAATCTAAATCATACATTTTGGACATGTGGATATACCAGAAATCGACAAGTGTTAGCCACCTTTTTATTTTTAAATTTCCTCAAGGGGCATGAAAGAAAAATGCAGCCCCTTCTTCTTCTTCTTCTTCTTCTTCTTCTTCTTCTTCTTCTTCTTCTATGCATAAAAATGAAGAAATGACTTCCTCGACGAGATACCATCTCAGCGACGGAGGAGGTGGAAGATGCGTGTGCGCTAGCGTACCACGAAAAGACATGCATGTTTCTATTTTTTATATGCATGATGCATGTGTTTGTTTAACTATGTGCATGCTTTGTTGGTCGGCATGTGGAATTCTATTTTGTTACATGCATGACTATATTTTGTTATATCATGACTACTTTTAACTACATACATGATTTTTTATGTATCACATAACAAAATAAATTACGATTCTAAACTTAATATAGAAAATAAGTGAAAACATAAACCGCATGTTGGCGCGAAACACAAACATACATTTAACAAAACACGTTCATGCATTTAATAAAATATTTTAATGCATCTTACACAACGTAAAAATACATTGTTGTGTAACGGACGCTAAAGCGCCGAGCGCACACCGGACGATCTTGCGAGCACGAGCGAACGTTGGGCGTGCGTTGGCTGCGTTTCCAACCTCGCATGCATTATTGTGTTCAACTACATGCATTTTTGTTCATTTAAATGCATTGTTGATTCAACTAAACGCATGGTTTATTTTAGCAATCACATACCAAATCAAATTACTAATCTACCCTAATTGTAGTGAAATCAACAAATTAAGCTTAAAAATTCAAAGAAATCTCCATCATAAGATCCATGAGATGAATGAATGAGATTGAGTACTAAATACTACTTCAAACTTGGGTACTATTTGATCCCTTCTATATGTGTGTGTGTGTGAGTGTGAGTGTGCGTTGAGATATCCCAGTAAAATGAGTGGATTAAATGAGGACTACATCTTTTTTGCGTACCTACGAACTACGCACAACTCGCATAAAGTTGATGTATAACGATTCCACACTAAAATTGGTATCTTGTACACAAACTTTAGAATGTTATCGTTGTGCATCAACTTTATATATTCTATGATTAATATTATATATACGTATTATGCATAAATTAGCAGATTCGTAAAAAAAAAATTAGTATCACAATAACCAACCCTCCCAATAAAAACTCAAATATATTCACCGTATTCCTTCAACGATAAAGAAAATTTCATAGATTTCAAACGAATTCAACACAATTTAGGGTGGTCCCCTTTCTCGTCAAGGAAGTTTAGTTGTCCATTTTTATTTTGGATGAATTCATCAATTTTTACTAACATTATATTTTATGACTTGGGAATAGTACAAAGAGGATGACCAAATTTAGACTCAATCCATTTGTTAAAAAAGATATTAGAAGAAAATGGAATGTGGCTTTCTTGGGAATTTACCCTAAAAATTGAGGGGCTAAGAAAATTGATGCTTCAACCGCAATTAATGCATCAAATAGACTATGATATGATTCACAAATAATAAAGAATTAGAGTGCATGTTTAGAAAATTTCGGGAAAGAAAGGGAAAAGATAGGAGTTGATAAGAAAGACAAGAGATGACAGGTGCCCCTCGAAATGTCGACTCCTCCCACCAGACCCACACGTTTCTCCAAAAATTCTTATAAACTCTCTCTCTCTCTCTCTAAAAGGTGCACAACAACACAAGGGCGAAAAAGAATCTTTCCTTTCAGCAAACCAAGCTTTCGTGGGGCCCGCTCTTGTTCAAAAAGATAGGTTAAAATAATAAAATTTTCGTGTTATGATATTTATTCCTTTCTTTGAGATCTCAATGTCTCAAAAGATATTTTCTCTATTTCCTTTTGTTCATTCGTGATTCCTATTGACAAAAGTTCTCATTGTAGGGCTTGCACTAACTATCAGTAATTTATTTAGACACAATTAGTCATATTTGTATTAATGTATATTATAGAAACACATTAATGAGTTGTAGATTACTAAATCAAATGTTTTTATATCACAACAGCTTATACCGTGTAAATTAGCAAATCTTATAAGTTATTATTTGATATTTTAGATAATTTAGGAAGAGAGTAAGTTTTGACTCTCTCCTAAACTTTTTAGTATTGTGCTATCATTTATTTCTAACAAATATGAGGTTTTACCACCAAATCGAACAAATCATTTTCTGACTCGGGATGTTGGGCATATATACGTAATGGAATATAAAAAAGGCAGGGATTTTTAACAAACCAGGAATAAATTAAAATAGTACTACATAAAATAAATGTGAGGAATTCTTATTTTGTTGGCTGCATCCGTTGCATTTTATCATTGTACGTGTAGATGCAGTTGTACTTTTACGCCAAATTAATTGTTCTGGTTGAAGCAATAATAATAGATCAGCTTACTTTATTTTATGAATAATGAATTTTGGCACAATCCGGTTTAATTTAGTCAATGATTAAGTTCACTTCAACTGAAAAAAAATGTGTAAATTAAATTCCAGGTGTAATTAAAGCAGATATAGGTTAGAACTCAAATCAATAAGTAGATCCCACAGGTCTATCTTATTTTCTGTAAATAAAACAAAAATATTTACCATTTGAGAGATTAACAAATATGATCGCTAGCCACAGTACTAGAGCTCGTCTAAATCAGAAGTGATAATTTTCTTAGATAACTAAGAGGGTGTTTGGCTGAGCTTATAAGCACTTAAAATAGTTTATAAAATTTTAGGAGCTTATAAATTCATTGCAAGTGTTTAAGAAAATAAACTCCTAAACAACTTATAAATTGTGAAAATAATTCCAACAACATTATAGCTCTCCTAAAAATAAGTTGGTCAACCCTAACTTATTTTTTCATAAACTTATAATGAATCGCTGAATTTACCAAAATAACTTTATTATAGTTCTTTATTTCCTGCATACACTATCGAACACCTCTCGTCAATTTTATCTCTAACTATGATTTTTTCTCTCTAACTCACGATTCTTTCTCTAAACATAAGATCAATTATCCAAACACTTTAACAACATATAAGACTGGGACATTACCTCTTATAAGTTTTTAAACATCTTATAAGCTCTCTAAAATAAGCTTAGTCAAACACCCCCTAAGTCAAACTCATATGTTGTGATTCAGTGGAAAATCAAATAAATTTGAACACTTAAGTATTTAATTAACTAGCCCGGGCCGATTGTTTATATAGAGGGAGACACGTGTCACCCTCTGGTTGGGTTATTCCACATCATAATGTGGGCAAGTGTAGCCAATTCTCGAATATTGTATTAAATAAATGGGGAAATGAAATTTTAAAAATATTTTAGTACTCAACCACTTTTGGCTGTAAGCATTCGGATCTTTCGATTTTGGACGACATTGATTCTTGCCTAAGTCTTCTCTCCTCTTTCGAGAATGTTGGCACAATTACATTTCCTAACACACCCTATAAAATAATGCCCTAAAGTTCCTCCTTTTTCAAGCTTAGTATTCCCAAAACAAATGTGCCTAATTTAATAAGGTATCAATTTGACCGCTGTTTACTTTTATTATACAGCTATGTGGTTTTTTTTTAATTAAGACTCGTCAGCTAGTATGGACAAAATAAAAGGAAACACGAAAAAGGGATGAGAGATTTAATTCGAAATTAATAGATAAAAATATGTATTGATCCAGGAAAATGATAAATTTTTGCTGAGAGATTATTGCAAAGTATTTCAATTAAAAATGTCAAAAGTACAAATTATTTGAAGTTTGTGTAAGTTATTGCAATAAATCCTAAATTATGTATTATCTCTACATATTTATTCATACAAAAATAATTTAAATTTTTAGATATATTTTTATTTCACCATTTTTTCTGATAAAACACTCAAAATAATATTTCCCAAAGCAAAGCCTAGAGAACATTTATTTTCTGAAAGAAAATCACAAAAAACTAGTTTTACGTGGCCCGTTTTGTTTATGGGCTTCTTTTCCTTGACTTTTGAGTTAATCCCACACATTGGAAGCCCAGTCTTTGAACATAAGCATAGCTCGTCGTCGCTTTTAACGTAACTAATGGCTAACCCATTGAATTTCTAAATCACTTTACATCATAATTTATAATAATACTCGGTAATCATCATAATTAATTTAAATTATAATTATAATTTGTTATAATAATTGATTATTTATCACAATAAATATCAAAACATTACAAAGTAAGCATTAATTATAAAAATAATAAATAACAAAAGATTAAAAGTTATAGAAAATTTCACGTAGGCATGTCAATTAATATTCGTACTATTTAGAATTTATACACGTGTACATATTCCAAACTCGATTTTAAAAATCAATTTTACAACCGATTCTCGGCGTGCAATTAATATTGTATCATTTCAGTTAGATTTTAGATTGATGAAGTCTAATGAAATTCGATATTGGATTGCAAATTTGATAAAAGAAAACTATACAAATTATATTTTTTATTTAGGTTTTTAATTGATGAAGTCTCATGAGAAATCGATTGGATTCAAATTACAAAATTTGTTAAAAACAATTTCACAAAGTATATCCTTTTCTTTATGTTTTCAATTGTTGATGTATCATTTACTTCATGAAAAGTCGAAATGGGATGTTTTTTATGTAGGTTTTCAAATGGTGAAAGATCATAAAAAGTTGATTTGAAATTTGGCAAAATCATATACTAATACCAACTAATTATCCAAGATATTTTTCTCATCAAATAGTTTAGTACATAAACTATTAATCTGGCCAAATCAAATTGGTGGTGTAGTTTGAATGATATTAATATGAGTCACTCACTCTACCAATTAAAAGTGATAACTTGGATAGGACTTGGAGAATATAAATATCCTTTTATAGAGATTCTAATTTAACTAAGTTTCACAAAAAAAACAATGTGGTTTGAAAGTGGTTAGAAGGCATAAAATGGACATTTTGAGGAAAAAAATACATATTAGTTTTTATTTAAGCTTTCAATTGGTGAAGTATAATGAAAGGTAAAGACTTTTAATTGGTGAATTATCATAAAAAAAAATTAGTGTGAGATTTGGAATTAAGAAGAATTTAAAACATTCGAAACAAAATACTAAGCGTTCATGTCCCAAATCAGTATAATAATACCTGATAATTACCCAAACATATATTTTTATGTCTTAATTATAATTGAATTGATCATATATAAATAATATTTTTCTTATTAATTTAAATTGGCAATGCAATTTGGATGATATTAATTAATCTTAAGTCTCATTCACTCAACCAATTAACCCGTGAATTTTTGGTTGGACTGGGAGAATAGAAATAGCTATTTATGTAAGTTTGCATTTGATAGAATTTCCTAAAAAATTAATGGGAGATTGAAGATTATAGAAAAACAAGAAGGATAAAACAATAAAATTCCACATCAACTTTGGCCGTATAGGAGATTCTAGAAAAATAAGAAGGATAAGACAATAAAATTGAAAATAAAAATAAAAATTAGTCATGTATATTCTCCTTATACATCTAACATCCTCTTTCAGGGACCACCAATTATAACAAAAAAAAGGTTATACTACGAATCTGCATTAGTCTAGCGAGAGGGCAGGAAATGAATTTCAAGTTACTTCGATCCTAATCCCATTCAACAATTAATCTTTTTAGATATAAATGCAATGTAATTTAACTTTGCACGCTCTAATATACATGCGTCCTAAGTTCCTAACTGATAGCGTCCTAATATGAAGATAATAGACTATTGAAGATAATAGATAAATAATAGATTATTAGCTCTAAAAAAAGGAAACTAGATATTTTTTTGTAATGGACCAAAATTGAATTAAAAGAATAAATATGATGGACGGATGGAGTAATTAATTTTGGAATGTTAATAGTAATTTCAAGAAGTGTGTAATTATTCCTGAAAATAATAGATAAAAGCTTGGGTTAGCACGAACAGTAACAATAATCCCCCTAGAAAAAGAAGATGAAAACGGTAACAATAAAAATGAATTTATGCCAACTTTTGAGTGCACAAGTAATATTTCAGAAAATTGTATGAATTTTTTGTTATTTTATCATGTAGTATGATGAGAGCAGGTTCAAGAATCTTTATATCGTTCCTGGTAAACAATTTAGAGATGGAGTTCGGTTTATTGGTCAAATTGATGTAATAGGATGAGAACTTAATTAAAGCGCACCTATATATATTAAACCAATAACGTAAATAAAAATTAACTATATTTTCTTGGAACGTAAATGACAATTTTCGTTCGATGAAAACAAGATTGGTGGCACAAATATGAAATATATACCTCAGTATAGATACAATACATGTATGTATCATGCACTTCCTCCGTCATTGATGTTTGTTAATTTAATTCCATTCTGGTACGTTCACAAAATTCGTTCATTTTTTTTATAAACATTGATCATATCAAAATGTTAATATTTTTACACACACTCAATCCATTTATTTATAAACAAATCACTTATGACCCATATTTTATATTCACATAACATATTTTATTATATGAATCTTATTCTTCGTGTATTTATTAATAGTATTTTTGGGATGGAAAAAAGGACTTGAGCAGACAATTTCTGAGCATGGGGATCGTCAATTGTACTGTCCAAAGAATTTTCATTATCCAGCTTCATCTCGACTTTTGAATAAGGAGTTATATTTTATTCATCTAGATCTCGTCTTCAAGCATGATATTCTTAAAGTTAAACGTCTTGAACTCAAATGATGTTAATTTATTTTAGATCTCGTCTGTTATGTAATTTTTTTAGTGTGATTTACTTTTGATTATTATTAACAAATTATTGCACTGGAGCAGCAATTAGCTGATACATTCAAGTGACGAGAGTCGAGACTGACTGCAGAGCTTCGTCTTAATTTTTTTGAACCAAGGATACAATTCCCATCCAACAAATTTCATACCATAAAAGGTAAATCGTGAAAATATGTTGAAGTAAGGGTCCAAAATTTATCTTAATATTTTATCGACATACAAAGATATAAATCTAAATTATTGCCAACAGTAACCTAGCCCATAGCTGAAGGCCCTTACAAATCACATTTTACTATGTGACGTGATTAAAATTCCACATATATATGTGTAATCCTCATAATACTTCATGCTATAATTTTTATTTATTTTTGAATTAGAGAACTGTAATTGAGATTTGTATTTAATCTCTCATTCTTATTAAGGAGGAATATCATGAAGCATCAAGGCTCGTGGATAATTTAAACGCACTTGAACATGTTAATCTTGTGTACCCAAGAAAATTCAAAATTGCAATTAAATAATTCTAACAAAAAACTCTTGCAGGATGCTCACGGTGTAGCCTTCTTAAAAGTAGTGGCAGATCAGACTTTTTTTTAGGGGCTCAAAGTAATCATAATTTTATAAATCTAAAAGGAGAATTTTAAAATTTATATTATAAATAAATAATAATTTTAATATAACTTTGGTGTAATACAACTTTAACACCATTTAAATTATATCTCAACGTAAAAAAAAAAGTCAAATAAGACTACCACATAACGTTTCTCTTCTATTCCTTGAGGTTGGATAAGGGTAGATTCATTAATTGATGAAAGATGAAACATCCACAGTAAGATATATATGCATTCGTATAAAATGTTTCATCTGCCTAAATAATAATAACGAAATTCGAAATCAATCTTAATTTCCCGTCTTTTAAACTGGAAGTAAGGAAGTGCAACCATAACTTTATTGAATTTGAACGTTAGTTCCTTATCAGGTAAATATATAAAACTAAAATATATTTCTAATTCATGACACATTATTATAAACAAAATGATAAGTAACATTATTTACATGAGAAAAAAATGATACTTAAAAAAATATTAATAGCTGCACATACAGAACGGACATACTCAAAGAAGACCACATCTTCTTTTTTTTCCTTTTTTATATCATGGGGGCCATGTGCATTCCTTAGGTGCGCGTTAGGTAAACCCCACTTTCCCTGCAATAGCGCGCAAACCACACGAGACGGATAAACCACACTTGAAAAACAGGTGTGTGGCTCAAACCCATAGAGGCGTTTGGTGGGGTTCGAACTCTGTGACCTCTCACCATGCGAACCCACCTTAACCATTAGGGCATCCCAGACCACATCTTCTAATATGGATTGAGGGTGTTACTAGTAATAACCCTAGAATATTTTTATATACATCTATACTAATATAAAAGATGTCTTGTTTATTAAATATAGATTGCCTATTATATCCCTAGTACATGTTTATTTTAAGGATAAAAGTGTAATTTAATACATATTTTCATGATAAATTTAATAATTACTTTTAAAAATAATAATTATCTTAATAGTGTTTTACGTTATTTTTCATTAATATGTAATTTGTAGACCTTGGAATTTTAATTAATTAGTTCAGTCTTAATTAGTCCCTAACTTTAAAATTATTAATTTGATTTAACATTATAATTTAAAAGAATATGTAAAGTAATCAGATAATATTATCTTAATTAATTATATTAAATACATTAATCCAATCACGAAACAATTTTATTAGAAAACGTTGTTTTACCTATTATATTCTTATTTTATATTTAATGTAAGACTAATAATGTAATAATCAATACGAAGTATATTGTTTTATGATAAATATTCATTCACTTGGATCTACTACAATAATTAAATTACCTTATCATATAAAATAGATTACAATTTATAAATAAACATAAAATCAAGAGCACTCAATATTATTTTCTTTGGATATTTTTGTATGATAGAATTATATATCACGATTTGTTCAAGATGTTCGATAATGTTCTTATAGGCTGATGCAAGCTTTTTAGATACTGTCTTTAAAGGATATACCACACAAATTTGTTTAAACGAAAAATTGTTAAACAGATAATTAATCAATTATGATTTATTTTGCAATTTCAACATCAGTATTAAAGTATATAATTTATATAATTATTTGCAGTTGAAACTCAAATCAACTACCAAACTATCTTTGTTGGTTGAATTTTCTATCGTTACTTAACCAAAATCAACGAACCACCCATCAAAATGCTTCACATTATATTCTGGTAAGAAAAAGTCTAAAGATGCGATTGTATGTCGGACTCAACTTGTATATTGAGAATCTCCTTCGCTTGTTGCTTTCATACTTTGATTCTATTATCAAACTACTCTCTAATATGATGTCGATCTTTCCCCTCAATGAAGTAGCAAAACACAAGAAGCAAAATGGCCTAAAAAGCCATGATCCTAAATGTCAAACTCATTGCTAAGTTCTAATTACAAAACATAGCTGGTGTTTTAATTACAAACTTCAAACAAAATGGTGTTAAATATAGATAGAATATACTCTTCTTTTTACATACAAATACATGTACTCTTTGCTAGTTATACTAAATAAGTTATGACAGCAAGATAGCTTGACATTATAAACCATGAACTCAAAAACATGAAAACAGACAACAAAGTGAATTGAACATAGAGGTTTAAGGAAAGAGCCAAATCCACCAGATTATAAGCACCCTTCCATTCGGCAACATCTTACCTCTTTCCACTACATCCCACACTTCGGACCCAACTATGCAAAAGCACCATTTCATCACACCTATTTAGTTTTTATCAAATATTTTGTGAATACTGTGGGCTCATACACCACTATTATCAAATATTTTACGTCGTATCCCACGAATTCTTGAGGTTTTGATCATCAAAACTCAACAGCCTGATCATAACTAGTCTATATCGACAAAAATCATAATAATTTGATCTCCATAAACTGCAGAAGCAACATCATAATGTTATTCTTGTATAAAGTTCCTTGCAACTCTGCAAATCAAAACATACATACAATGGTACAAATCCTATTACTGCTTGAAGACATTCAAAATTGCAGGAGGCGCTTAAGAGGGTGTTTGGCTAAGCTTATTTTAAAGATCTTTATAAGCTCTCGAGCTTATAAGATGTTTCAAGAGCTTATGACTCATAATGTTTAAAGAGCTTATAAGTTGTGAAAGTGTTTGGATAATTGAGCTTATAAGCTAGAGAAAGAATTGTGAGTTAGAGAGAGAAAAACATATTTAGAGAGAGAAAATTGAAGAAATGTGAAGTCGATAGTGTATTATGTAAAAAATAAAAAACTATAGTAAGGTTATTTGATAAATTCACTGTTACTTATAAGATTATGAAAAAATAAGTTGAGATTAAACTACTTATTTTTAAGGGAGTTTATAAGTTATTGAAACTTACTTTCATACCTTATAAGCTGTTTATGAGCTTATTTTGCCAAACATTTTGCATGAGCTTATAAGCTCATAAATAATTTATAATCTGTTTTAAAGAACTTATAAGCTTAGCTAAACACCCTCTAATACCAAAAACACAACGACAACAACGATGTGTCACGAGCACAGAGCAGTCTTTATTAGGACAGGCAGAAAACATCGCCATTTCTGTATGATCCACAAAAGAAATGGCACGTGCCATGCGTGCGTGTAACACTTTTATAATATTAATGGATTACGTGAGTTTCATTTAATGACATCAATATGTCATCATCCAATTTACGATTCGTGTACATGTGTTGACCTAGTGATAGAATGGTTAATGCTCGAAATCAAAGGTCTTAGGTTCGAATTCCTCGTAACGTAACCTTTAAATTTGTGTATTAAATTGACACAAAAAATTATGTCATCATCCAAGCCCAACTCAGTCGCCTCCGCAATATAATGCGGAGGGGCATTGTTCTCCAAAATTACTCTATGCCAATCCACACCTCACTCTAGGAAAACTATATATAGATATACATTTACACAATATTAATTTCCATGGAGGAATTTCCTATTCCAAACAACCAATACCCTCCAGGAATCAGATTCCACCCCTCTGACGAGGAGCTCATCTCTTTCTACCTCCAAAGGAAAATGAAGTCTCTGCCTCTCCCACCAAACGTCATCACAGACATCCACCTCTACAGCTACGATCCCTGGGATCTACCCAGTGCGTTCTGATGCCAACTCTTCTTATTTTATTTTTCTCATTCAATATATAGTTTGTGTTAGATAACTTTTCCTGTTGCGACCCAGGAAATACTAGGTTCGGAGACGAGGAGCTCTATTTCTTCACCCCGCGAGACAGGAAGTACCCCAACGGGAGGCCTAATAGGGCGGCGCGTCGGGCTACTGGAAAGCCACGGGCACGGATCAGCCCATTCGAAGCTCGTTCGGGTCGAGGAAGATTGGGGTGAAGAAAGGCCTCGTTTTCTACAAGGGAAGCCTCCAAGTGGCCACAGGATGGACTGGGTCATGACGGAATACAGACTCCCGACACGTCCCGTCCATCCAGATCCACAGGATCAATGAGAGTGAGTCCTCTCTCACCTGACTATGTTTATCAATGACCACTCTCGACTTTCTGTCTGTCCCAGTTGGACGACTGGGTGCTCTGTCGCATTCGCCAGAAAGGCAACATGTCAAAGAATGAGATCTGGGAAGAGCATACTGCGGTCTGCTCGTCCCAGATTTGCAGGCAGAATCAAGGTTCTGCTCGGGACATGCTATCGGACTATTTGAAATCGAATGAATACAATCTGATAGTTTCATTACTGGCTGGCCATGATCTCGTTTCCTATCTACTCCTTCAACCATCTACGAAAGCGGCGATGGCAGCAGAGCAACGGAGTCAGAAAAATGGATGGTGATCAACGAAACATGGAGCAGATGCCTTCAAACATGATGACAAACGCGCAGAGAGAATTTGCCTTCCAATCAGGGCCGTCGGTAGCTGCAACTGATGCAAGATCATACGGCCAGCATGTGTGCAAGCCCAGATATTCATCGAATGCTGACATCAACTTGCAGGAGCTCGATATGCTGCCACCGTTACAAGAAAACTTCCTGAATTGAGCTTTGTTCGAGTAATATATAGCTGCTTCGACAGTAGGGATGATAACTCTCCCACGTCTCTGAATTCAATAAGACCCGTGCTTTTGTGGTGAAGTGATTATTGTGATTGAATATGTATGTGTGTTTGCTTGCAGTTTCCAAATTCTGAAGTTTGTAATTAGTAGTCATGACTCATGTGTTCGTATCTTTTTCTTGATGTTAATAATAATGAAATTATGTAATCTTGTGATTTTGCCTTTTATTGTCTTCTATCATTTCTACTTTCCCAGAAATTCTGGACCGATCACCATAAATTCACAACGAAAAATGGTAGCACAAGGCCTCAATCATGATCGACACAAAACATTGGCGTTCAATCTTTATGCACGGTTAAAAACGGTTTGGTTCGACAAATCGAACCAAATTTGTCCGAGAAAAAGTGAAACCGAAATCGAATCGATTTAGATTTTCGATTAACCAAAAATCGATCAATTATTACGGTTCATTTTCAGTTAACTTAAAAACTGAAATAAAACTAATTGATCGTTCTAATAATTTAAAAATGAAATTTATTAAAATAAAATAATAATTAAAAATAAGATTTTAGAATTTGTATTTTATTATAAAATAATTAAAATTATAATTAAAAATAAAAATGGTTTTTAGTTTCGAACTAATCGGTTAACTGATATTTGAAAAAAAAAATTCAATTCTATAACCGGATACCGAATTGGAACCAATTTTTCTGTTAATCGGAACTGCTTCGGTTCTAACTGAGAACCGAAAACTATTTAAACAAAATTTCTAGCCTCACTGTATGTAAGATTAAAAAAAACTGTTGTTATCAATCACTTTTTTCCATTAGTATCTAAAAAACAAATTGAAATGACTTGATGGTGAAATCGAATAGTTTTGAGAGAGATAAGACGCGTTACAATCCAAAAAACTAGTCAAGAAAGGACAGTGGTCGGAATATATCTTCTATTTTACAGGTTTCTCTACAAGTAGCTGATGCTTGCTTTGCCTGCATTTAATTACTAATTTTACTATCTTATGTTGAGTTATGAACCTTTCTCACAAAAAAATGTGGATCAGTGAAGAACCATTTCCTTTGTTTAAGTGAATTAATACAAAGATTCATATATATAAGGAGCTTGAGAAAGATGCATTGTTAAAAAGAGTAGACATAAATTGAATAAGGTTTGCACTTACAGTTTGGTGGATAAAATGATTGTATTGTGTTCCTCAATCAACAGCTCAAATCGAGCTAATTTGAACAGAAGGTGCCTACTAGATTTATTAGGATAAATCATATGATAATAATAATAATAATAATAATAATAATTGACATACTAAAACATACATGTTCAAGAACCAGGCGCCGCCTGGAATCCTCTGAAGCATTCGGCCTAACACACTGCCTTGGCCTAATAGGTCAATACACTGCATTAAGCAAAGCAACACTAAATTACCAATTTTTGTCAAAGAATTTGATTATGAAATACAAAACTTGTGTGCAACAATGATCTTTAGCATGCATCTTGAATTATGGGACTCACTTGTATAAATAGGCTGCAATTCCCAGAAGAATGCAGATCAGAACTATATCGATGCAGAAGTTCCTTGATGACCTCACCTGCAACCAATTTCATATTTCTGATAAATAGATATCTCCTTCAAGATCAAGAAACACCACATGGGGTGTGTGTGTGTGTGTATGGGATTTTACCCTAGTAAGTGTCTCCTTCAGTCTAACATTAGTATGCCTCAGATCACTCGATGCCTTATCCACCTGAATAAACATCGGGTTACAGTATATTCTACTCTCTTGTCCATTAAGAAACAGAAAACATCCGAACCTTCGTGTCTATCTCATCAATCAAGGGGACCTGCCTATCCAATTCCTGGACACACCAAAAAAAACCAAGAATCAGGAAGATATTAGTCTCTCTTTGAAATGTAGAATGTGGGAAAGAAGTAATCCAAGTAGACCTCATTCATATCCTTTGCCAAATTCTTTAACGTATCTAAGCCCTCTGATATCACGTTCAGACCTTCATCCTGCATGAAAGAATTCCAACCACATGACAATAGTTACATAATATGGCTTTATTTTTCAATGTAATAACAAGAAAAAAGAGTGGAGAGACTACAAGCCTGCTTTATTTTCCGCATCTCATATTCTTGCCTAAACTGGCTCGATTCCTCAGATTGTTGGAAGAAATCATCATCCAATTTTCCATCTAGTGTTTATAAAAAGATTTAAAAAAAAGAGAGGGAGTTACAAGCAGTTGATCGGAGAGGTCTATATAAAAAACTACAGCAACAACAATCACCAGAGTCAAACTTGATGTTCTTATTGGATGATGAAGCAAATCCTTGTGCGGCTGGACCTCCTCTAGTGCCATCATATATTGCTTCGATTCTTTCAGGGAGTGTGATAACCAACTCAACACGAGCTTCTAGTTCTTCAATAGACATTCCTTTCATCTGTTAGCAATGAAGATCATCATCAAAATACCAACCTAATTGGGCAGTTGCAACGCTTGCTCCTCGTTTGTTACTAAAGCTCCACGCAATAAGAAAGAGGACGCTGCATTTGTGAAATGCTGTCCAATATATTTATGAGTTTCAAGCAAAAGGTTCGAGAGATAGGCTTTTGGCTTCTTCATCTCTTGCTAATTGTTCTGGTTTTTTCAAGGTGAAATCTTGTTTTGTTTGAGCTCATATACTACAATGTTCGAGGATTTATTTCTTGTTTACTTCAAGGTATACAGTGAACTCATGAGGCTTTAAAATCTGTTACTGTTAACAATGTGATATCAGAAAAACAAAAGGAATTCTCACAAAACAGATGCATTAATGCAGTGACATCATATATGTGCGTTATGCTCCAATCAATTTTGTTCATCCTTTTTCCCTTTGTCTTCTTGATTTACACTTTACTATAATGACAAACAGAAGATGGCACTAAAACAATGAAAACAAAAACAAATAAAGAAGAAACCTTTCTCTGAGCAAGTTTCTTTAGCTTAGGCACTTCATCCATGAGCCTGGCCTTGATGCGCCGCACCTCGGCATTCAACGCCACCACGATCGCTCTGTCGGTCTCGTAGGCAGCCATCTTCGATTTCTGGAGACGAGAATCAGAGAAATTTTGCATCACGAGCTCAGAAAACATCATGAACATAAGAAAATTATTTATGTGAAAAAGTGACGGGGACCTTGAGATGAAGCGAGGTCGATTTGGGCTCAAAAAACATCATGAATATGTATCAGAAAATTAGTTATTTAAAAAACCAAGAAAACCTTGAGAGCGAGGTCGATTTGGGACTCGAAGGTGGAGTAGAGATGGGCGAAGGCGTCGTCGGAGAAGGCATTCTGATCGCGCTGCTTCTCGATATCGTATTTCTCGTATTTCTTGCAGATGGAGTCCACCCTGAACAGGATGTCGATCACGCTCATCTTGTGTCGAATTTTGATTTTTGTTTTTTATGTTGTTGTTGTTGAGGGTGATACTAGATTTGTTGGGGGAATGAAGAGAGAAATGGCGGTGGTCGCTCTTCTCTTTCCCGCCATTCTTGCCTTTGTTTTGTTGTTGTTTGGTGGTGGTGGAGGAGACAAGCGGTTTACCGTTAATGGCGGTTATGAGTGGCTCGCATTTATATATCAATAAATCCATATATTATCCCTTATTTTCCAAATTATTATCTTTCTTTCACGAGGGAGAACTTGTTATCGTGTCTAATTTTTGCGTACAAATTGAAAAATGAATTTTTCAAAATAATGTTGGTTTTTACTATAAAGAACACGAGTTGTCATGCGAATATGATGAGAGGACTTTTATTTTCGAATATAAACTTTTAATTTTAGTTGTTATAAATAAAAGATAAATGAACCATAAATATGAGAACCAGACGCAAAATACTAATTTCTATGTTTTAGTTTTATATTAAAAATGTAAATAAATGTACGCATATATATTAATATCATACAATAAAAATATTGGCAATACAAGAGCAAATATTCAAACTAAACTTCCTCTTCATTTGAGATTTTGATTATATTTTCTGGTTTCCACATTGATAGTGACAAAAGATGAAAAGACTAGGACAAACACACGACTAAAAGTTATGACGTTTTACTATTTTATACAAGAAATTATAGATGAAGTTAAACAGCCAGAAGCTGCTCGATTAAAGCAATTCCAAACATGAACAAAATCATTATACAGATACCACAAACATAATCATGGTTTGATTACAATTTGATGTTCATTTATGATTTATCTACTAATAAAAGAAAAAGAACATGTCCTGATTTTTTTCTGTAAAAGAAATAACTTCAAAGCCTGATATTTCCATACAGATAGACGTTTCTTCCTCCGTGAAGCTTATTACTGCAGTTTTGGATCAGTTCTCTACTAAATCTCCAGCAGCCACGAAATGTTTGTGCACTACTTTTCTGTACTCTGCAAATAAAGTAGTATAAAACTGCTCTTCACAACCACCAAACCATTGAATCGAGCTCAAGAACAAAATGCAAATTCTACAAACCTTCCTGGTTCTTCCAGAGCAAAGCAGCAGACGCGTTTAGAGGGCTCTCGGCATTGGGTTCTGCACATGACAACGTGACCATAATACAAATTATATACTTACAAAGAACCAGCGAAAAAAGTGATACAGCAACATCGTTCTGGCCTCCTAGTAGACTCTAGATGGACAAAAGAATCGTTCTGCAATCATATGCTGTAGACCACTTATCCTGCAAACAAGGAGCTCATGTTAGAAAATTTGGGAAGAAGCAAAAAATTCAAAATATTTTGACATCAATTGATAATACAAGGCCAATTACCTGAAGAATGTCCAAGCAAATATTCCCAAATTGATCAACATTTGGATGGAAGCACGTCGTCTCAAACTTGACTTGAGGAGGCTTGAAAGGGTAATCTAGTGGAAAGCGCAGCAAGAGTTTATAAGACAGACCGTCGTACATAGTTCCTTTGCCGCCTTCTGTAGTGCTAGTCCACGTAAATATGCTCTCCCCGTCGGGGAAGGCAGATACTCCCAGATCTCCACCAGTCATCCATGCATATATAATGTTAACAATCAGAGACACCACTTGAATACTAAAATATACGTAAACGAGCACCGTGATGTTTTCTTGACATGTAGATTGTTAAACATCCTTCATACAGAAAGAAAAAAAAATAGTTCCTAGAAGATACTGCACACTGAATGAAGAAATGAGTAAAACACATCATGATTTTTAATTCCAAACAATAACTAATATGATTGGAGCAAGTAGGCTTTTAACGTGTGCTAGGATTCTTTCAGAAGTCGGAAATGAACTAAACTATATTACTGGAGAAAAAGCTTAAGTTTCGTGATGTCCCAATAATACAAATTAGCCTTACGGGGTAGTGTTAAGGCTCAATGAGACCATAATATGTTCTTTAAGTGTTACTCATTCGAGTTTTAACACAAGCACCTTGGCACCATTGTTGTGAAAACATAACGAGGAAAAGAAAATCTCTAACTGTAGGTAATTAAAAAGTTACCGAATTATTTGGATTACATTAAGTATGATTCCAAAATTAAATATATATCATTGATATTTAATTATGTGGATTTATGGTATAATCAAAAGTTACCATATGTCAAATTCTACATAAAAAGAAAATAAATCAAGAAGATCATGCCATGGGCCCAAAATCTATGGGTTTAAGCTAAAAGCCCATTCCTGAACTTCCTAAATTAAGTTTTCCTACAACTATAAATATGGGGTTTAGTAGGCTCATAAAAAAAGACAAAATTAATTGAAGAGTTCAAGCATTGGAGGAATTATTCACAAAGTCTCTCCAACATTTAAGAAGTTCTTCAATATTCAAAGCATTCTACTTCCAAAAGACGGCGTTCAATCCGGAAACAAGGTGAAAACCCTCCGTATCGGCGTTTCAAATTTGAAGATCTTCACGGCGTTCTTCAAGATATCAAATCAAATTCAACAAACAAATCTGAAAACAAGACGAAGGTCCTTCAGATTGATATCAGCAAATCATAAACCTTGAAGAATATTCGAAGATCGTTCAACAATTCAAATCGAAGAGTAGAATCAGAGGAATCAATAGAGATCAGATTCACACAATTGTACTTTGATCCAAAATTATTGATTTTGTACCTAATTTCGTGTTTATAAAATTAAATACGAAAATTTGTGTTACAAATTTTGGCACGCCCAGTGGGATATCTCTACCTCTCATCTCTACTCTCCACCAAAGCTAACGATGGTCACCTCCAGAATTTCTTCGGAGAGCATTGGTGTCCTCACGCGAAGCAAAGCTAAACAAATTCAAGAAGCTTCTAAGTCAGCCATTGCCGCAGAAAATGAGCAACACCTTGCCACAATAAAAGAAAAGAGCGCTGGAAGAGGCTTCGCTTCCCCTGCTCCACATTCCATCACAAGTTACTCATTTGATGCTCCTGTTATGATGACAAACACCTCAACTGTGGAGGAACAACTTGCGAATCTCACGAAGTTGGTTGAATCTTTGAATAAACATATCCAAGTGCAAGATGCACAAATTGCAAAGCTCAAAGGAGAAAAGGGAGAGTCAAGCCACGTAAATGACGAGGAAAGTGAAAGGGATGATGAGGACGAAGAGCTCCACGAGAAACAGCAAGAAAGAAAATCAACTGGAAAAAACCTTCAAGTTTCATCCGATGGTTTCATCCCGATAGATCAACTAAAGGAATTCATCGAGGTAACTATGAAGAATCGATTCGATGGAAGCTCCAAGTCATCTTTAATCTACTCTAAGCCGTACACTCAAAGGATCGACAACTTGAGAATGCCTCATGGTTACCAACCACCCAAATTCCAACAATTTGTGGAAAAGGCAATCCAAGGCAACATGTAGCTCACTTTGTTGAAACATGTAACAACGCCGCACCTTTGGAGATCATCTAGTCAAACAATTTGTTCGTTCTCTTAAAGGAAATGCATTCGATTGGTACACGATTTGAGGCAAACTCTTTCGATAGTGGAACAACTAGAGCATGAGTTCCTCAATCGCTTTTATAGCACGAGAAGGACGGTCAGCATGGTGGAACTTACAAGTTCTCGCCAATTTAAAGAAGAGCCAGTGATCGACTACATCAATAGATGGAGGAACTTATGCCTTAATTGCAAGGATCGATTATCTGAATCATCGCCATCGAGATGTGTATTCAAGGGATGCATTGGGGCCTACAATACATTCTACGAGGAATTCAACCCAGAACATTTGAAGAGTTGGCAACGAGAGCTCACGATATGGAGCTAAGCATGGCAGCCAGTGGAATTGAAGAGCCTCCAATCCATGAACCTCGTAGGTTCAAGGAGAAGCCAGAATTCAAAAGAGGGGCAAAACCATTTGACAAGGCACCGAAGAAAGAATCAATGGCGGTGAAGGCAACGGCTGTCAAGTTTTTAAAGAAGGATTCTGATCAAGGCAACAATCAAAATACTTCTCAAGAAATAAGTCAAGAAGTCGACATTAAAGAAATGCAACAAAACAATACCCTTTCTTGGACTCGATGTCTCGGAATCTTGACGACTTGCTAAAGAAGGACTCATCGAGCTACACGAGATGAAGCGGCCAAATGAGGCGACGAATCGATGACCCAAAGTCTGTAAATACCATCCATTGGTTGGGCACCCATACATGATCGCTTCATATTCAAGGATAGAGTCATGCGCTTATCTCGAGAAGGAAAAATATCACTTGAAGAAGATAGTGCCGCCGTAAATGTTCTCACCACCGAATTTAGTGACATAATTGAAGGTGTTGCGGCTCTATATGACACGACAAATCATGTAAGAGAGCAGTTCAGATCAAATGCTATGGACGGCAAAGATGTCTTAACAATCACATTCTCCGACAAAGATTTGCGACTTGGGTGCGAGCCTCATAATAGACCACTATTTGTGAGTTGTTTCACCTATGAGCAAAAAGTCAATAGAGTTCTTATCGATGGAGGGTCGGCAGTCAATATCCTACCTTTAAGAACATTAAATGAATTAGGAATTGAAGAGAAAGAGTTATCCAGCAGTCGGTTGATGATTCAAGGATTCAACCATGAAGGACAAAGAGCTCTTGGCACCATAAGATTGAAATTGTTAATGGATGACATGAGTTCAAGTGTATTGCTCCATGTAATTGACGCCAAGACCTCTTACAACATGCTTCTTGGCCGACCATGGCTTCATGAAAATGGTGTTGTCCCTTCTACGTTGCACCAATGCTTCAAGTATCATCAAAATGGTGTCGTGAGAATAGTGGTTGGTGATCAAAAACCTTTCACGGAGGCTGAATCATACTTCGCTGATGCAAAGTATTATATGGTGAAGTCAAAGACTACAACGGCGGAAAATGATGAACGGCATAAAGAATCTGAATCCACTCACAAGACAAAGAAGGAAGTACCTTCTCCAAAGATAGAAGGATTTGTTATGCCTTTAACAAAGATTGATGCCAAGAAGCCGGTTCCCCAACCACTTGGAGGATTTGTTCGACCAAAACAAGGTAGTGCTACTGAACATGGAGAATTTTCGAGTAACGAAATCACTAAGCATTTTGGTCCAAAAGCGTATAAGCTTCTCGTCGGTGCTGGATACAATCCTCATGAGAGCTCGATGTCCAAACCACTCTTGAAAAAGAATGATCACACTACCCAAAACTCCAAGGCAGGTTTGGGACTTGTCACACATAGTCCTATTCGTATCGCCATCAAAAGGGCTACTGCTAACTGTGTATGCGAAGAGGGAACCTATGAATCCTCAATTGGAAGAAAAACTCAAAGAGTATCCGTTTTCAAAAGGATAGGTAAAAAAGAGGATCAACGAGTGTCTGTATTCAAAAGGCTTAGCAAAGGCAAGGATTTAAAGCGCAACATAGCCAAATACAGCAATGAACCACATATGACATCAAAGCTGAGGAGTTTGATTCCTCTCGCATGAAAAGATGTACCACATTACTTGTGTCATGTGATAAAGAATTGAAGGCTAAGATGAAAACTGTCGTCTTTACACAAGTCGCCATAAATGAAGAAGATAGAGAGAGTGTGGGTTCATCTTACTATACCACAAATAGTGAACAAATAAACGATGATGTTGTCATATCAAATCATATAACCTCATGTGAACAAGTGATCATCGAAGAGGAAGATGCTGAAATAGCTCCTCAACAATTTGAGGAAGGAGTCAAGTCTACTGTCGACGAGTTGAAAGAAATTAACTTGGGCTCCGTTAATGATCCACGACCCACTTATATCAGCGCATTGTTGACCGTTGATGAAGAATGCTTATATATTGAACTGCTTAAAGAGTTTAAAGACATATTTGCATGGTCATATAAGGAGATGCCAGGATTGAATCCACATATAGCAGTTCATCATTTAGCCATCAGAAGAGAAGCGCGACCCATTAAGCAAGCTCAACGTCGATTTCGACCGGAGTTGATTCCGTTGATTGAGTCCGAAGTAAATAAACTCATCGATGTTGGATTCATTCGAGAAGTCAAGTACCCGACATGGATTTCAAGCATTGTTCCAGTGAGAAAGAAAACGGACGATTCGTATGTGGACTTGGGGATCTAAATGAAGCATGCCCTAAGGATGACTTTCCTCTGCCTATCGCCGAATTGATGATCGATGCTACAACTGGGCATGAAGCATTGTCTTTCATGGATGGATCATCTGGATATAACCAGATCCGTATGTCACCAAGTGATGAGGAATTGACGGCGTTTCGTACTCCAAAAGGTATATATTGCTACAAAGTGATGCCATTTGGATTAAAAAATGCTGGCGCCACTTATCAAAGAGCCATGCAGAAAATCTTCGATGATATGCTTCACAAGAACATTGAGTGCTATGTGGATGATTTGGTGGTGAAGACCAGACGACGGGATGATCATTTGCAAGACTTGAGAGTAATATTCGAGCGACTCCGAAAGTATCAATTGAAGATGAACCCGCTCAAATGTGCATTTGGGGTCAAGTCTGGCAAATTTCTTGGGTTCATCGTCCGTCATCAAGGGATAGAAATCGAACAAGCAAAGATTGATGCCATATTGAAGATGCCTGAGCCTTGGAACATCCACGACTTGAAAAGCTTGCAAGGAAAATTGGCATACCTGCGAAGGTTCATTTCAAATTTGGCTGGAAGATGTCAACCATTTAGCAGAATCATGAAGAAGGGTATACAATTCAAGTGGGACGAGTCATGTAGCAACGCTTTCAAAAGTATCAAATCTTACTTGATGAGACCTCCCGTTTTAGTGGCACCGGTAGCAGGCCGTCCCTTGATTTTGTATATTGCTGCTCAAGAACGTTCTATGGGGGCATTACTTGCACAAGAAAATAAAAATGGGAAAGAAAATGCGTTATACTACTTGAGCAGAACAATGACGCCAAATGAGTTAAAGTATTCCCCAATTGAGAAGCTATGTTTGGCCTTGATATTCTCCATCCAGAAGCTTAAGCATTACTTCCAAGCTCATACGGTGCGATTGATCTCCAAAGCAAACCCCTTGAAATTTGTGATGTCGAGGCCGTCTTGTCGATAGACTTGCGATGGTATCTCCAGGTTGTAACAATTGAAATTGTATATGTTCCTCAAAAAGCAGTCAAAGGACAAGTATTGGCTGATTTCTTAGCAGATCATCCAATCCCAACCGAGTGGGAATTGAGCGATGACCTCCCAGATGAAGATGCACTTCCAATAGAAATTTGCCTCCTGGGTGATGTTTTTGATGGATCATCTCACAAAGAAGGAGCTGGTCTGGTGTCGTGTTTGTGTCACCGAACGACAAGTTTTGCCATATTCCTTCACTTTGACTAAAATTGCTCCAATAATGTAGCGAATATCAAGCGCTTGTCCTTGGTTTAGAAATGGCGGTGGATACAAACGGCTACACCTCAAAGTATATGGAGATTCCAAATTGGTGGTGAACCAAATACTTGGTGTATATGAAGTCAAGAAACTTGAGTTACTTCCATATGTCAAGTATGCCCAAAACTCATTGGATGGTTGGGGACGTTGAAATTGAACATGTCCAAAGAAGCGAAAATAAGCAGCGATGCATTGGCTAAACTCGCGTCCACAATAGCCATGTCCGAAGGAGAAATCCATATACCAATATGCGAGTTGGGTTGTTCCACCAATATTTGACGAAGAAGATTGCAAAGATAGTGAAAGCAATATTGTTGAAGTCTTTGAAATTGAAGAAGAGATGGCGCCAATTGTTGGTCGACTATTTGAAATATGATAAGTTGCCAGTGACCCACATCGAAGAATCGACATTCGCGCACGCCACCGCTTTATATTTTCAAAGGTACACTTTATGAGCGATCATTTGATGGAGTCTTTTGAGATGCTTAAATAATGAAGAAGCTATCAAAGCCATGGAAGAAGCGATTCGGAGTGTGTGCCCATCAATCTGGACCAAAGTTACACTTTCGAATCAAAAATGGGTTATTATTGCCAACAATGGTGAAAGATTTCATGGATTATGCGCAAAGATGTCAAGCTTGCCAATTTCACGCAAATCTCATTCACCACCGCCCGAGCCACTTCATCTCACAATTGCTTCTTGGCCCTTCGATGCTTGGGGCATGGATGTCGTAGGACCTTTGACGAAATCATCAGGGGGGCATCTGTATATCTTGGCAACAACCGACTACTTCTCTAAATGGGCAGAAGCTCTTCCCTTAAGAGAAGTAAAGAAAAAAACAGTTGTTGATTTCATCAAAGCCCACATCATCTATCGTTATGGGATTCCACGATATATCGTCACCGATAATGGAACACCTTTCAAAGAATACTTTGATGAATAAACTCGTGAAAAGTTTGGATTCAAGCAAAGAAAATCATCCATGTACAATGCGCCCGCTAATGGATTAGCTGAAGCCTTCAATAAGACTCAGTGCAACTTGTTGAAAAAGGTCGTGGCCAAATCAAAGCGTGATTGGCATGAGCGAATTGGAGAAACATTATGGGCATACCGAACCACCCATAGGACTCCTACATAAGCAACTCCATATTCTTTGGTATATGGAGTGGAAGTCGTGATTCCACTTGAGCAAAGAAATTCCATCACTAAGAATTGCTATCCAAGAAGGCTTAATCAAGAAGAGAACGCCTGCCTGCTTGAAGAACCGGAAGCTTTAGACGAGAAGAGGCTAGAAGCCCAACAAAGATTAGAATGCTATCAAGCCCGTCTTTCAAAAGCTTACAACAAAAAAGTATGAATACGTTCTTTCCAAGTTGGAGACTTAGTGCTCGCTGTGAGAAGGCCGATTATTACCACGCATCGTGTGGGGAACAAGTTCATATCAAGATGGGATGGTCCGTATGTCGTCAAGGAAGTCTACACCAATGGGGCATATAAGTTGATTTCGGAAGACAATGTGAGAATTGGGCCGATCAATGGAAAGTTTCTGAAGCGCTATTATCCCTGAAAAGTAGCAGTGAAGCATGTATGTATACCAAAAAAAAAAACAAAAACAAAGAGGCAAGACAGCTCCATGACGCACGAGCCTAAACTGCATGTTACTCCTGACCCGCATGAGTATAAACTGTGCATGGTGACCACCAAAGAAAGTGTATGTGGTTAAACTACTAAACTTCTCCCACCAAAAGGTAAACTTATGTGGTTAAACTATTATATACCCCACTTTGTCTATATAGTGGTTAAAGAAATAGTCACTCCTGGCCCACAAGAGTTTAAACTGTGTACGAGCCCCCACCTCTTCAAAATATAAGTTGATCTTTTGAACTACGTTTTGACTTGATCCCTCTTAAAAGGGTACGTAGGCAACTTAGATTTTTCTAAGTTCAGTCATGATTTATGTTCATGTTTGGTGTTGTGATTATGATTCATCGTTTGAATCAATTTGTTTAAAGAACACAAATATTCAAGATGAAATGCGTGAACTTTGAGAGAAATCATGAGTAAAGCAAAGTACCAAATATTTTATTGCACGAGTGTCTACCACAAAGAAACAAGCAAAGGATAAGCAAAGTCAAAAAAACAAAAAACAAAAAACCAAGGCTAAGCAAATGGGTCTTGATCTTCCAAGGACTTTTGAGAAACTTCCAAGAGATGTTCTGAATTCTTCAAGTTCTCCAACACTTCAGCGTCAAGAAGCGGGGTACTTTTGAATTTATCAATCTCTCCTTTGAAGCCCTTGATTTCACCTTGAGTCATTTGAAGTGATGTATGGTGTCTCTTTAAAGACATAGTCAACTCATTCCTCTGTTTGTCAAGCTCTGCAAGCTCCCTTTTGATAAGTTCAACTTGGGAGATCTCTTCTTTCTCTTAACTCGAGCATCACGAAGACAAGCTTTAACTTGCTAGAGTCGTTGCGCAGAATGCTCCCCGACGTTACGAGATTCTGATCTTGCCTTATCATAAGCAGCAGCCTTGATAAAAAGCGTGTTGATACTCGCTTCAAGATGAGAAAGGTCAAAATCTTGTTGAAAGCCCTTTATACGAGACATGCCATCTCGTATCTCATCCTCAATTGATGATAAGAATTGCAACGGTGTCCTTGTTATCTTGCTACGAAGAACACCCCAAATGTTTTTGAGACAAATCCTAAACTCTGTATCAAAAATGTTCTTACTATTGAATTCAGATATAGCCCCTACTTTTGGTACTGGCTTAGCACTTGCTTTCACACCAAAGTTGGACGTCTCGTTTAAATGGTCAGACTCAACAGACTCATGGCTGGCTTGTGAACTTTCTTCGCCATCGCCCAAGAACCTCGATTGTAACTAACAAGAAGGAAGGTCAATTTAGAGATAAAAAAATAATACAAATGAACAAGGAAAGATTTGAAGAATACCTCATCAGAAAGACATTCGGTTTTGGTGGTCACTTTGGTCATGTTCCTCAATAGGTTCGGAGACTTAGTATGTTTCTTCTTTTCCAATGGCGCTCAACACCGCTGCTCATAGAATCATCTAAATGAATCAAGTCGCTACGTTTTCCTTAGAAGAGCCCGCTTCTTCAACAGTTTTTTCAACAATATCTTCAACTCTGTCATGACCTTTGGAAATATCCTTTGCCTTTGGTTGAGCTGAAGTTAAGATGTTTTCCTCAAATGAGCTTCTATACACTTGATCCCACCAGTTTTTGTAATCAACGCTTGAGAATTTCTTCGCGTTTGAAGTCAAACATGGAAAGAAAGCCTTTGACGTAGATCTACGCAGACGCATGCAGCCAATACTTAAGGCCATCGTCCAAAGCAACTTCCCAAATGTTTTGAGAAAGGACTGGAAGAACTTGATAGTACCCAAACCGGGCGGCTAAAGCGATGTTGTAGGGCTCAATGATAAAGCAATCGTCCAATCTCCAAGCGAGGTAGTTGGAACGGATAGCCATGAAGAAACAATAGTCGACTCCTGCATTATCGCCATCAATATATGTGATGTCTTTGTTCTTCGTGAACATTGCGCAACTCCATGCGATTTGATCCCATTTGTGAATCGCCTCCGAGCTCGATATGGTCGTAGTATCTCGCCCCTTCACCGTAATATTGAATCATCTTCTAACATAAGAATTTCGCTCAAGGGAAATGAGTCTTGAGTAGTGTGCCATCCAAGCATAAACAAAGTGGACAGGAATGTTGTTCGAACTCGAGAAGGCTCTGCTGAATTTGCAATTTTGTTTAGGCCTCTAAATATGCTAGTCGAATCTGAATCGTAAAACCACCCTCTGTTGATTTGCCATCATGCTTGCCATTTTGAATGTGTTGGGCCTAATCAATGTAGCATCGCCATCGGGAAGAACAAAAGCACACAGCCAACAAGCAATGTAGGCAGCTAAGTGTGTCTCATCCCAATACCTCTCCTTGATGCCGAGCCTTATAAATAAACCCTTCTCGGCAGAAGTCCATGGCTCATGAGCCTTGAATTACCAGGGATTGTGAGTAAGTTTGTAGCGAAATGATTTCTTCTTTGCGTGGAGGAGGTTGTTGGTACCTCGAGCTCTTTCTTGACCATAACTTGATCCATTCTTCAATCTTAACTGAGCATCTTGGACTCTTACCATCCTCGTTCCCAAGAAGATGATAAGCATGGAATAAATGTCGGCAGCTTGTAGGAACATATTGTTTTTCTTCTCGATCCACACCAACGAGCTCTCTCGTGCAAGGTATCACCTCGTCATAAAATTTTCCCATTGCTGGAAGTCCAGACAAAAATTGCAAATCCCACAATGAAATGGATAGCTCCCCTGTTGAAGTTAGCAAAGTATTTGTTGATGGACACCATGCTTCACAAAACGCTTTGATTACTTCAGTGTTTCGATCATAGGTGAAAATGGAAGCATATACTGGATCATAAATTCCAGCATTGCGAAGCTTGCTTCCAAACCGGCTAAGGACATCCTCGCTCCATTCCCAATATCCTTTGAAATAATGAAATTCTCCAAGAAACTCCATATTTTCTCCCCACTTGGCATTTTCTTCGGCAATTCGGCGACCCAAAGTCAACAATGGGTTAATCTCTTTAGTTGGTCGATGATGAGCTGATTCCAATGTCCACGCCACAGATGTTTTGATCACATTAGTCTCTTTGGTCCACACCGGTTTATGAAGAGGACTTGTGAACCTAGGCCAGTTGCCGGCGAAGTGGCCAATTAGTGGATCGTAAGTTTCGAGACGTGTTCCTTTGTCGGTGGGTTGTTCCTTGTTGTCCAAGATCACCAAATAATTTTGTCGAGAGACAGTAACATCTTTGAAGTAAACCATGTTATGACTGCAAAAAAATAAAAATAAATAAATAAACGTGGGAATTGATGTGGTTTATGCATACGATGTTACAAGGCATAAAATGCATGCTCTCGACTATAGTGCTTGAGTCGTCAAGTCCAATTGGGTTCTCAAAAATGGAGTTTTTGATAAGATATTGAGGTAGGTCCTCAAGAAGTGATTGAGGTAGACCCTCAAGTAGTGATTGAGAAAGATCATCGAGAAGTGATTGAGGTAGACCCTCAAGTAGTGATCGAGAAAGATTCTCGAGAAGCTATTGAGGTAGACCCTCAAGTAGTAGTCGAGAAAGATCATCGAGAAGTGATTGAGGTAGACCCTCAAGTAGTGATCGAGAAAGATTCTCGAGAAGCTATTGAGGTAGACCCTCAAGTAGTAGTCGAGAAAGATCATCGAGAAGTGATTGAGGTAGACCCTCAAGTAGTGATCGAGAAATATCCTCGAGTAGTGGTTGAGGTAGACCCCCAAGTAGTTTTAAGAAGGAATCTCCTCAATTGAATGCGACAGATCAAGATTTGAAAGTATGATGAAGAAAAAAAATAAGGACATACAGTTGCGCATATTTTTAAAATAAAGCTTTAGTTGATGAACTAAATAAAGCTTGACAAAGAGTGGTTACTTAGAAGCAATATGATCGGGGCAACGACGACTCCAAGGGATTCCTTTCAAATCAAGCTCCTACTCAACTAAGTGAACCCTACAAGTCAAAAATCAAAGCAGGGTCAGAAGCTAAAAAAAAAAAACACAGCAGAAAATTAAAATGAGTTGAATGTTTCAAAAATATTCTCTCAAGCAATCATCAAACACATGTTGGGTAGCACTTAGGAATTGATTTCTTGATCCATGGAGGATGAAACTCACCAAAATTTCGATCAAGTATCATCAAAACTCGTGTGAATATCTCAAACGAATGAAGAGCTCAAAGGAAATTGATGATCGTTGTTCTCACTTAAGTTTGTGTGAAAATCATATGCCACGGCATCCTTTATATAGTTGAAACACTCCTCATACATGAAAATTCCTTGTTCGTTAATTGCTTGAAAAGGAAGAAAAAATTGAGAGAGAGAAGAAGGCAAGAAATCATGAATATACCGCCATAAATTAAAAGAAAATATTGTGTCGTATCAAACAAAAAAAAACGCGAGGATCTGCTGGCTTATATTTGGAACACGAATATGCTAAATCCAATTTATGTCTCGATTATTTATTTTTGGAGATGTTTGATTGTGGTGCAAGTTTTTATCTTCAGCGTAGGGGTGACTATTAGGGTTTCGGTAGTCGGCACTGATACCCGACCAAAATTATCGGGTATAGGGTACCATCATTACCCAAATCGGGTCTCGGTCGGGTTCGGTATACTCACTTATATTCTCTGCATCGGGTATACCGTTCGGGTAATCGGGTATACCCGAATACCGATAATTTCTAATTAATTTCATCAAGTCGTAGTTTATAGTTTTGCTCCATGTTTGATGTTTATCCCAATTTTGTTGTTATTCAAATGTATCGTAAAATGTTCTATATTATTAGTAATCTTGAAATGATGTCTAAATTTTTAATTTTATATCCTAATTTGATATTCATTAAATATTAAATTATAGAATTGTTAGTTTTTGTTGGTTTGGCAATCGGCCAATAGCGATCTACTTGGCATTCAGAAGTTGTCCGTATTTTTTCGATAATAAATTGAAGATGAATTTTATGAAAAACCGAATATATAAACATAGACTTACTATTTTTAATATCGAATAATTTTATAAATATCATTTTTCTCTTCTGAAACTAAAAAGAATACTGGTTCTAACAAATCCTAATTGGAATTTTGATATTCAATTCTTTTTATGAAATTAATCAACGATTTAAAAGAAATGAACGTGGCGGCCTGCTTGGATATAAAGTGGGTTGATTTCACTAAATAATCATTTAATATTTAACTAATTTTATAGTTAAAAGGATCAAACAAAAGTAAAAAAAATAAATTCAAAGAACATCAAAATTTTGAAGTTCGCAATACTAAAAGGAAGTTGAAAAAAAATTCAGAAACAGGCACAACTAGGTTTCGAACACAGGACCTATATAATGGTAACGGATGAGTCCAACATTCTACCCGATAGGCTGCGCAAACACATAAAACATTGATATGTGAAATTTATATTTATAACAGGTAATTCGGATACCCGAATACTCGACTCGGGTACCCGACTCGGGTATTCGGGTACCCGAATAAAAAATTCGGGTCGGGATCGGGTAGCGTCTTCTCTTCAAAATCGGGGTCGGGTACCCGATTTTTTCGGGTAGGATACCCGACCCGTACCGAATAGTCACCCCTACTTCCGCGTATTCACGTTCACTGAACAACAAATCCATCTCTGCAAAAAGGAAATTGAAAGCTATGGTTGTTGATGATGTATACATGTGGGCCCATGGATTTATTGTCCAAATATGATCTAATAAACAAAGTAGTACGTGGACTTTAATGTGCTAGAAGAATAAAAGCATATTGGGCCAAACTTTAAAACATGAGTGTTTTAAAAAAAGTGGGAGTTGGTCATGTGGATTCAAGGACCGAAAATTGAGGATGATTGTGGGCTGCACAAATATTCCAATAAGTAGTTATTGTGATTATGGGGCCACTGAAGGTTTAATTTGGATTGTCAAATTAAAGTGGAGCAAAGTATAAATTCAAATTCAAATTGAAGAACTCCTAGATACGAGTATAAACTGTTTACAAATTCAAATTCAAAGTCAAATTCAAATTCAAGAACTCCTAAATACGAGTATAAACTGTTTATAAATTCAAGTTCAAGATCAAATTCCAAGAGCTCCTCGGTAAATAGTTTAAACTATCTAAATGAATCTCGAGACTCGTCCATTTCCAAGATAACTCGTCTATGAACGAGCCTCGATGGGGCAATATGTAGGTAATTAAAAAGTTACCGAATTATTTGGATTACATTAAGTATGATTCCAAAATTAAATATATATCATTGATATTTAATTATGTGGATTTATGGTATAATCAAAAGTTACCATATGTCAAATTCTACATAAAAAGAAAATAAATCAAGAAGATCATGCCATGGGCCCAAAATCTATGGGTTTAAGCTAAAAGCCCATTCCCGAACTTCCTAAATTAAGTTTTCCTACAACTACAAATATGGGGTTTAGGAGGCTCATAAAAGACAAAATTAATTGAAGAGTTCAAGATTGGAGGAATTATTCACAAAGTCTCCAACATTTAAGTTCTTCAATATTCAAAGCATTCTACTTCAAAAGACGCGCTCAATCCTAAACAAGGTGAAAACCTCCAGATCGGCGTTTCAAATTTGAAGATCTTCACGTTCTTCAAGATATCAAATCAAATTCAACAAACAAATCTGAAAACAAGACGAAGGTCCTTCAGATTGATATCAGCAAATCATAAACCTTGAAGAATATTCGAAGATCGTTCAACAATTCAAATCGAAGAGTAGAATCAGAGGAATCAATAGAGATCGGATTCACACAATTGTACTTTGATCCAAAATTATTGATTTTGTACCCAATTTCGTGTTTATAAAATTAAATACGAAAATTTGTGTTACACTAACATATACAGTTTTGTTAAAGGAAAAAGATTCAATCAATAACATAATAGCAATTAACGACTAAGTAGAGCATCAAGGAACATAGCAGAGCAATCAATAAGGTATTTAGCAAGATAATCAAAAAATAGGACAGATCAAATAAGCTATTGATCAATAAACAATGAAATGGTTAAGTTTCATCTGTTTCTTTCTTCCAAAAACATCTAACACAACACTTCTACAGAACTTTCGAATCCCCTTCTCTATATAAGGGAAACACAAAACTTGTGTGTGGCTAAGCCAACATATGCAAGATAAGTTTTAATGATTTTTAAGATTAATTATTGTGTTATTTTATTATTTTATATTTTATTTATTAATTTATAATTAAGATTTATTAATTTAAAGTTAGGGTTTATTAATTCACAATTAAGGTTTATTATTCAAAATTAGGGTTTATTATTTTCAATTAGGGTTTATTAATTTAAAATTAGAGTTTATTAATTCTAATTAGGGTTTATTAATTTAAAATTAGGGTTTATTAATTATTCAAAATTAGAATTTATTAATTCATAATTATGATTTATTAATTCATAATTGAGGTTTATTAATTCATAATTAGGGTTTATTAATTCACACATAGTTTATTAATTCAAAGTTAGGGTTTATTAATTCACAATTAGGGTTTATTATTCAAAATTATGATTTATTATTTCTAATTAGGGTTTATTAATTTATAATTAGGGTTTATTATTCAAAATTAGGGTTTATTAATTCCAAATAGGGTTTATTAATTCATAATTAGGGTTTATTAATTAATAATTAGGATTTATTATTCAAAATTAAGATATATTAATTCAAAATTATTATTTATTAATTTATAATTAAAGTTTATTAAATTAATTAATTTTAATTAAAATCAATTTAATTAATTAATTAAAACTAATTGATTAAGATTAATTACTAAATTAACTAATTAAGGTGGGTCTCACTGTGCGCGGGCGCGCACGGGCGCGCACAGGCACAGGAGACCACCTCTAAGGGAAAATAAACGCTACATGTAATGAATGAATAATGATCCAATGAAAGCCTCTCACCCTCTCTCTCTCTCTCTCTCTCTCTCTCACACACACACACACACAGCGATCGAGAAAGAAGTAGTATCACAAATTTTCATAAATTAAAGCCGGCATAACTTTCGAGCCATGAGCTCCTTCTGCAACCTGCAAAACACTTTGAAACCGATGCCCATGATAAAATAACACTCATCTCGATTCATTATATTGAGAATTTTACCAAAAAACGCAGCAATCACGAAAACCCCTTTAAAATGGAAAAATATTTAAAAGACGCACTCACAAACTCAGAAGAGAGAATGGAGAGTGGACCTTTGGGTAACGGAATTGGTATCGACATGATTGGGAGAAGACTTGAGTTGCTTGTAGGAGGGGGTGGGCGGCGATTGCTGCTCATGATGATGGCGCGAATGAGCATCGCCTTCGTCTCGAACCTCCATCGAATTATTTGTGTAGTTTTTCCAGCTCTTTTTTTGTTGATTAACTAACGCGTAGAGATGGGCTTGATAATGGATCAGTTTTTAGAGCTTCAGCTCTGGGCCTCGTGCTTTTGTTCTTGCTCCTTCAATGCATAATCAGGAGAGAGAGCGAGACAGGAGAGAGAGGATTACTTTGATAGGTTTGGCATATTTTAGAAAGGTGTCTCTAGTGCTAGAAAATTGTTGCACTTAGTGTTCGAGAATTTATGGGCGTAACTCAGTTAGTTATGAATTAGTAGATTTAGAAAAAGAATCAAGAATCGAATCTTAATAACCGTGGTGTTGGAGTTTCATTCTCTTTAGAGTGACTCATTCTGGATGCTATATAAAAATCCTCCTAACTAGTAACTACTTGACTGGAGTAGATATCTTGATTTATCCTTTCACATTCACATATATTGGGATATGAGGTTCTCGAGAGAAAAGTTTCTCTTTCCACATTCTTATGGATGTGGAGAATGAGGGCTCTCGAGGGAAAAGTTTCCCATTTAAAATAAGGACGTGTCACATTCTCTTTTTAATTTGTGATATTGAGTTTTGCACATAATTATTTTCTCTAAATAATTTCATGGGTTCCCTCCAAATCAAATTTCCCTCAAATTAAGTTTGATGTAGCAAAGTCAAAATTTATGTGACAACCAAAACGATATTATATTTGATTTTATAAATTAAAAAAAAATTCACCTAATGATCCATATGTCCACCTCATCGTCCTCTCTCCTACCACTAGAGTCAAGAAATGAGTCAGCCCAAAAGTTCGTCCGGTTTGACTTAAAATTAGCGCCCAAAAATCGGCCTAAAAGCCCCCAAAAACTCCGGTCTACCAAGCTTCAACAAAAAGCCTAAGGTTTCGGGGCTAAAAAACTCGCCCAGTATTATAGTAAATATACATATTTATAAAAGTATTTAATATACATATCTATAAATATTTAATTATATTAATTATATTTTATATAATCATTTATTTTTTTAGCAATTAAAAATATTGATTTTATATATTAAAAATTTAGAAAAATGATCTAAAAAAACTCACCCGCCCGGAGCTGATTTGGGCTTTATATTTTTAGACCCGAAAAATTTTAGGCGAACCCGGTCGGGCCCGAAAAATGTAAAAGCCCGACGGGCACGGGACCAACCCGACCCAACCCACTACTTTTGCCGACTATACCCACCACACTCTTTTTCTCTCTTCTCGATTTCTCTCGCTCTACCCCAACACCTTCGCCACCACGGCCTATAATCCACAATCAGAACACACACGCGGTGCATAATGGTAAATGGAGCCACGCCCAGGGTTCAGATCAAGATTTAGGCGGTTTAACTGGCGGCTTGGCAACAACAACGACGAAGGTATACGGCCGAAACCCAATCCTAGAATGATTCTCAATTGAGTAATAGGTATGTGGTGGATGGAAGCAATACAAGAATGAAGAAAATGAAGATGGAGATGGCTCAATGATAGAGGAGATGCGGATGGAGATAGACCTCAAGAAAACAGATATCATAGTTCCGATCTCAGTTTTAGATTTTATAGTTACATTATTTTCATACAAAACTCACCAGAATATTGCTTTTGTATATATATATATATATATATATATATATATATATATATATATATATATATATATCGTCAGAATTCAAACCTGAACACGAAAATGAGTAGAAAATAAAAGATATATGATAGTTCTAATTTGTTTGTTAATTTCGTTGATGTAGACGTTGGAGTTAGAGCATCCTGAAGATTCCGACCGTCATTTCAGACATCTAAAAACAAAATTGATAGCATGGGAAGATATTTAGATGATGTGTTTTAAGAGTCATCAATCAATTTTGAATGTACAAAAATTAAAATAATGAAGTTACTACAAATCAAATTAGTGAGACATGATTCCTAATATAAAAGTTGTAACTTGTAACTATGAAGTAAAATATAAAATGTGACGAGAAATAAGAGATGAACTCAAAATCTTAAAAGGAAAAATATTCCTCTATTAAAATTCCAGTTTTTCCAATTTTACAATTCCGGATCTTAATATAATATATATCCAAATTCATGAATTCCTTAAATCTTATCTATACTAGCTCTCTTATCAAACGAAAACTCATTTGGCGGCACTCGGATTTGGATCTCGTGTTGTTCACATGCGGCAGGCAGCGGCGCCACCTGTGAGGAGCCGGACTCGTGGTGGTGCTCCGCCTCGTGCTCTACATTAGCCAACTCGATGTGGTGGTGGAACGGTGATCCTTCGCCTCTCCGGTAGAAGCGAGGTGGGGACGGAGTGGACCCCTCGGTGTCGCTATGCTCTCCGTAGTAGTAATTTGGCTTTGTGGTGGACATTTGGGGGCTGTCCGTTTCGCTCCGGTGATGGCGGAGGAGGTGGATGGGCGACATACCGTGCGATGGCGTGACGGCGCGGCTCGACGTCGGTGTGGCGGCGGCGGAATTCTTGCTTTGCTTGATGTGTTTCTTGGCGGTGTGGTGCCAGTTTCTTAGGGCCGTGGCAACTCTGTCATTGAATATTGTGGGCTTCATGCTTGTTCCCATCTGTTTGTGGTAGTCACGCACCGGCACCACCAAATAGTCTCGTTAATATTTTATTTTATTGAAATAATACATTATTTATTTGTAATAATATGTCTATAAATATATGGGAATAGGAGAATAACAAAAATTCTTGCCGGGGTTGGCCTATCTGAATTTTGAGTTGGGGATTTTGAAAAACTATTATTCCTTAGTGATTGAGGCTTTTACAGTTTGGTCAAAAATACGGATAATATAATGACTTTATAAGAATTTTAAAAAAAAATTGAAAAATGATTGGTGGAGGCTGAATCTATCATCGCCTTACTGGCTCCGCTCCTAAACATGATCTTTTAAAATATTATTATAATATAGCTTAATTGGAGTAAACAAGTGTATTAAACTTTTAAAATTTCAATATGCCTTCAAAGAGAAATGGAAAATGAAATCACTTAAAGATTAACTTGAAAATGTAATTTTAAACAAGTGTATCTACTTAAGTTATATGCATGACTAGTTATATATTACCTGAGTCACAAGGGCGTAAAGAGGGAGAGTGACATAGCTGCAAAGGATCTGTATGAGAATCCTGCAGGTGATCATAGGAAAAAATGTTATAAGTTTAAAATTTATTTTATAATAAATTGAAATTAATTGAGTAACCAATAATTGAAATATGAAGCACCCCATTGTCATTCTGATAATGATATCCTCTATGTGCTCATGGAAACACGTTCTCATCCCGAATTCATACTGTTGAAGGAAATATCTTGTCAGAGTTAATTATATCTTAAATTGCATGAAAATAAGTAATAAATTAATGAATTTATCTTTGGGTTAATAACAGTAAACTTCATGGTCTTTAGTCTTTTATTCTTTACCCTTTTTTATAACAAAATTGACAATAAAAATAATGAACCTTCTAATTATAATCTTAATTGTATTTTATAAACCTTACCCAACTCCAGGCGAAGAAGGCAAGCTGAAATGCGTTCTGCAAAGTGAAACCAAAATTAGTGATCCAATTCGAGTTAAATCACACAGAACGATAAATATACAGAGTCAACCAGAAATAAATATTATACGAGTTTTGATACTTATTTAATATCTTCAACATCTAACTAAGATAATTGAATATTAACAAGTAGTACGATGTGATCTTCTTTTGATAAGATCAATTAATTAAAATTTTAGCCTTACTTCCTTTATAAAGTTAAATGAATTTTCGAATTACTATTATATTTACCTGAAAAGAACAAAATTAATCAGATAAAGAAGGAGATGCGGACGATTGAACCAGAAAAGGTCATCTCCAGGTTGAACTACTGGAACACCCTTAACCACTTCGCCGCGTTCTTGAATTCTCAGCCCCATTTTCGTAATTATCACTTGTAATTTCGTCCCCACCAACAATATTATCTGCAATTCCCAGAATTTATATATTATTATTTAAGTATTCATTTATAGATAAGAATAACTGAAATAGACGCATTAACAACTTAATTTAAAAGTCAACTTATAGATGTCTACGTAGAAAATTTAGTACTTACAATCAAGGGGATGAATGGCAGCCAGAGATACGAATACCACCCTGTCCACACACACGGGAAAAAAGAAATCAAGTCTTATTACACGGTGCAAGATTTTCTAACATCATTGACCTATAATTCTAAATATAGGTAGATGCAATAATAATAGCACGACAATGCTTAATTATTATTATTTTGTCAATTAAATATAGAAATTTAAAGATCACACATGACTTCGAACCCAAGACATTTGGCATCGAACATTAACCACTCTACCACTAAACGAATTTGCGGTTAGATGGCTTAGTCAGGTTAGGATCAACATGTATACATTTATATTATTAAAAATTATATATATAAATATACACCTGACATATATTTAATTTATAAAAGGATAGAAAAACTTGCTATTTATCAAATATAATTGAACATGTGAAAAAGATTACTTACCATGCGTATTGAAAAGTAAGAACAACACAGCGAGAAACCAAATGGGTGGACTGAAAATTAAAAAATAAATAAATTAGGGAGACCATGCACATACATCATTAATTTAAGAATTTCAATTTTGAACGTAGTACAGAAATAAATAAATATATAAATAAGCTAAGCACAAACCTAATTCCAACGACCACTTTGAAGTCCTCTTCCAGTGACCTATTTATGTACTTCTGAAAATCGAAGTTAGCATGGCTTTGTGGTGCCAAATGTGCCTAAGAAGTCACAAGAAAAAATCAGTATGAATACAAAAACTAATTATTCGTGTTATAAACTCTAAATTAATAATTCAAATTGAAGAAAATCGATAGGTTTCTGATTACCATAATAAATCCATGGCGTAAAGTCAAATAGTCGACTTTTGGAACAGATCTTACAAATTGTCTAAAGAAGCAAACCTGAAAAAGAAACACCAAAAATGTCCGAAAACAATGCACGTCAGAATTTAACATTAAATACTGATATTACATCTACCAAATAAGTTTGAAATAGAGACGATTGATATTGTTTCTTTTTTTTTTCTTTTTTTTCGTATTTTTCCATTAAAATTTGAAGAGTAAGAGAAGATAATTCACTACAAAAGTCATAATTAAGATATATACAAAATATCTACCATGATCCACGTTTTAATTTATTTGACTAAATTTGATATATGAATCATAATAACACAAACGGCTATTTGACGTAGATGCAGACAGTTGACTAAATTAATTTATTATGATTTTCTATATCTAGCTATCATAAAGAGTGTTATAACTTTCTTGCTTCTATTTTTTTCTGAAGTTGATTTGAGTGTTTCAAAATGACAATCTGTGTTTCTACACAGTTAAATATATAGAAAGAAAAAAAATCCAGCATTACACGATGCATGATCCTCTCTTCCGAAAGATGTTTAATCTTCAGTTCGAAAAAATCGAATTAATTAATGATTCACAAATCTGAAGTTACCATCATATTTGATGGATTAAATGTGCAATACGATAAGTTTTATCTATCACTCATGTGTTTACTATAAATGATTAGTGGATGATTAAAATTGGGATAAATAACTCTCCATTCGTTTGGAGGATTATTTCAATCTCACCTATATTGGTTGGATTAAAGACAATGGAGAATAATTTGAAATATTAAAATAATACCGAATTTTAGAATATCCTCAAATATTAATTCTTAATCCTTAAAGTAAATATTTGATTAGATTATACTAATTTTATATGTAAAGTAAATTACTAGAGGACTTGAGCTCGAACTTCCACATGTTGAAGTTGTGCTTTATCCATTTGATTACTCAACCAAATATCTACCCAAATAATTAATTGATCAATTACGTTACAAGTCAATTAAATATATAGATGTCTTGGATAAAACTAAATATATAAGGTCAAGACTTTAGGATATAACGCTATTCGCATTACGTTTCTATTTGATTTGGTTGATCATTTTTCTGAATTTCATTATTCTTTACTAAGAAGAGTAGTATATATTAGGAACTCTTTTAAAACGGTATTAGGAACTAATGATTGAGATAAGTCACTATTTCAAAACAGATTTTGTAATTTCATTTCCCACTAAACACTGTAGCTGACTGATCATCACTGTCGAGCATCAAGTAGCTTTGTAGTTATGAACGAATTAATATAATACCTAACGCGTCATTTTATTCTTTCAATTTGGAAAGACTGATAATACTTAATTTTTCTTTCACCCAATATTTCAATCGATCTCTTAGTTAAATCAAGTGAGCATACCACGTGTACTAAGTATAACTCTTTATGTGATTATGATGTAATATCAACTACTTAATTAATCGAGGAACTGAAATTGTCCAACTGCAAGTATATATATAGACATATAATTATAAAAAGCCTTGATCAGTTATTAATTTGTGATTTTAAAATGAGCGTCACGTGTAGGCCATTAATACAATAATCATATATAATTCGTTTTTGTTAATTAAAAATACTCCTAGAACACTAATGGTCGGAATAATGAATGATTTCATTTTGATGAGGAATATTTACAACTTACAATCCACAAGAGAAGTGGCGTTTTGCTCCAGAAGCTCAAGTGCCTCCTCCCAAATGATGTTTCTCTTGCAAACCTAAATCTCTCTGGATCTGTTATTGAGAAAAAAAAAATGAACACTCATTACTTACATGAATCACAAAATGATCACTTTCTCTCTCTCCCATATAAGATACATATGCATGCGCATCACACATACCGTGAGAAAATTGGTATTCCACAGTTCTTGTTTCTTTTTCCCATGCTTTCCAACGTCTCATCTAAAATAGCACACGCGCCATATCATAAATCTATTTAATTATATTAAAATAAAAGATAAAAAAATTAATTAGTAGAGAATTGAAAGAATCAAAGTATGGGTAGATTCATACCTTAGCTCTTCCCAAAGCCAAGGTGGTGATACAGTAAAGGACGTGAAAAACAGCCAAAATAAATATGAAAATATGCAGCTGATGAATACCATCTGAAGACACAAAAGCCACCTTGCCCTGCAAATTAATTAATATATTTTAAATAATTAACACGCATTTAGTGTATACATTTTATATTCTATTAATTAATAATATGTATATAAATATCTTACTATAAATAAAAATAGTAGTTATTTATGAGCAAATGTCTCACCTTGGCCGCGCATTTGTCAGGTGCTCCAGCAGCCAAGATTCTCCGGAAGCTGTCACCATCGCCGCCGCTATCCATGAGAAGTCTCCGGCGGCTCTCGCCGTCGAGTTTTTCCAAAGGGTACTTCTTTGCCTCTTGTTTCTTGTTGCATGGGTGCCATGTGGCAGCAACCTCCTCCGATATACATATTTCTGATATTGGCCCTTGACCCACTGTCAGCAGCAACGATATAAACCCTAGTAGCATCAACTCTATACCACACAAAAGAAAAATATCAATTTCCTTAGAAAGAGAAAAAAAAAAAAGGATCATCTGCTTGATCACAAAAAATAAAATAATCTAAACAAAAAATAACACTAAATTCTTGTTAATTAGTATATATACCTGATTTCACCTTTTCCAGTGCTTCATATAGAGCTCTTTTATGTTTGGATTTCAACCACTGCAAAATATTGATATAAAGATTTTGTATTAATGTAAGTTTAATTTACTATGCAATTTGTGCATAGGAGTCTAAACCACTGCACAATCTCATTTTTCAGTTAGCTACAGTTATATTATACTCATATTATATATAGCTCGTGATTATACACATGAGCAGTACTAGTTTAGCACTACTAAACTCATAAACAAGTAAAAGTAATTTGCACCTTTGCTATTAAGTGGATAATACATTCTATGATAATGGAAATGGTGACGAGAATGAAACACACGACGGCAACAGCCCACGTCGGCGTCTGCTCCAGAGTCCTTCCTCCGCCGCCTCCGGCCATTTTCTACAGTCTCCGTCGCCGCGCGCCTTCACCTCTCTAGCTCAAAACTCACACGTAAATTAATAATATTATTTTCAAGGTTTATGCTGACGAGGAAATTCTAACAGAAACAACTGAAAATTGCAGCACTACTATATGAAGGTTATTGAACGTGAATGTCAGAAATACGTCTTTGCTCACACACATTTATACAGGAGATGTTCGGAAAAAGATAAATCGTACAAGGCCAAAATAGGAAATTAAGGATGAGTGGTGGAAGACTTTGACTTTAGAGACGCGTGAAAAGGAGTTTGGCATTTGTTTGACTTGATCAAACAATTGTAAGATACAGATTTCTTTGACTATTTTTCATTTTTAAGTGGGTTTTTCGCCCTTTAATTTTCATTTCGATCTTGATTGTCGAAAATATATTAATGATATTTTTTGTAAGAAAAATAGTTGGCCGTTGATCACTCCCCTCGGTCAAACTTCGAGTATGATCGGATTTTCGTGGAATGATTTTCAGCGATTCCATTTGTTAATTGAATGATTGGACCATTGGCTTGCGTAATAGTTGTACTGAAGTTTTCTTCTTCGTTTTTTTTAATTTTCTGGTTTTGTAATTCAGTATTACAGTGTATGGAATTTGACGTGAATTTTTTGTAGCTAGTTATTTAGTATAACTCGTATTCGGTATTATCCTCTCTCAAACTAATTAAATCTTATTTCATTTTTTATTTTCATAAAAGGACAAATTCAAAATATTATACATCTAGAATTACAAATCCGTGATTATAAGATCCAAATTGCTGGTCTAATAAGAAATTCTTATTTGTAATTTCGGTCTCAATGCACCTCCAAAACTTGTTTCTTTTTTAATCGTTCTATTAAGTTTAACGGGTCGAAGTCGAATTGTTATGTTAGTGTATGTAGCAACTAAGTCCTCGTAAATATATTAAATTAATAAACTATTCTTCAAATGCAAAATTAAATAAAGATATTGAAAGTATATCAAAATTTGTGAGAACTTTTATAATATTTATGATTTGTAATTACTTTTTTTATTAGTCTTATGAAATGTAAAATAATTCATACATTATAAGTGAGTGCAAGCACGTGTATTAATGTGTTATATATATATAGAGAGAGAGAGAGAGTTTGGTTATTATCGAAACCCCTCTTATAGTTAGTAAAAGCTACGACTTATTAAAGTTAATGCATTCACTGTGAAAGATAATGCATTCATAAAAATGAACTTGTGCCCCCTATGATTCAAATCTAAGTGACGAATTTATCAGTAAAGTTATGCATTCATCGTAGATCTCCACTATCGCATTTTAAATAAGGTTCTCATTTGAACCTTCTCATATATAAGGAAGGGTTAACATAAAAACTATTTTTATCGTGAGAATGTGAGAAACCAAAAAATGATAAATTTGCTATGAAAGTTAATGAATCCGTTAGGAAAGTTACTGAATTCAAAAAATAGAATTTTCGTCATGGGATTCGAACTCAGGTGATTTTTTTTTATTTTTTCAAAATGAGAAACCATTTTTATCCTAAAAACTAAGAACCAAATGAATTTGCTATGATTGTTAATGATTCCACTGTGAAAGTTATTGAATCCAAAAATTCAGAAATTTTCTCTTCAGTTCGAATCCCATGAGGGGCGAAAATTTCAGTTTTTTGGATTCGGTAACTTTTCCAATGGATTCATTAACTTTCTTAGTGAATTCATTATTTTTGGTTCTCACGATAAAAATAGTTTTTATATTAGTCCTTCCCTTTATATATATATAATAGTTTATATATATATATATATATATATATATATATATATATATATGAGATGGATCAAGTAGAAATGATAATTTGGTACGAAATAGGAATGAATCTGGGACTTTGATTCACTGGATCAATGGTTGAGATTTAATTTCGGTTATGCTACGATTTGTATTTTGTGTGCTATGCGGATTCTTGTGTAGCACTAGAACTCTTCTTTGCTACAACTGAATGAAAGATGTGCTAAACTAATATATTTAGCATATGTCTACGAAGAGATGAAATATGTGCTAAACTAATATGTGCAACATAAGTAATTCGATTGTCTACACAAATATGAAAGATATGCTAGCTACATATCTATTCCTATTTCCTACACTTATTTCCATTCTCACAAGAACCATTCCCTATATATATAGAATATATAGTGAAAGCGACAAAGGAATCATAAATAATAATATTACTGAAAACTCATCACAAACATTGTAGTTTAATAATATTCTTTTCATTTGTAATAATAAGATATCAAGTACCAATTCCAATCAATCCCCCATCCTTTAACTCAAAAATCAATATATAATAGGATTAGTGAAATTTAGTGCACCTCATTCTCATATCCTATGTGTATCCATTATATTCCTCCATTCTTATTTATCTAAATTCTCTATTTAATGTCTTTTAAATTCTAATTCTAATCATACTAAAATTATTTTATCCCACATTGATTTCTAATCATACTTCACCAATTGAAAAACTTATATATATACTTAGAATCAATGCATATTTTTTTCATCCTACAATTATTTTATACCACTAATTTAATTTGGCTAATTAATTAATTAGGTAGCCAAATAAATAGTTATATATTTTATTTATCTAAACTCTCTATTTAATGTCTTTTAAATTATAATTATAATCATATTAAAATATCTTATCCTACATTGATTTCTAATCATACTCCATCAATTGAAAAACTATATATATATATATATATATATATACACACACACACACACTTAGAATCAATGCATATTTTTTCATCCTACAATTATTTTATATCACTAATTTAATTTGGCTAATTAATTAATTAGGTGTCCAAATAAATAGTTATATATTTTTATTTATCTAAACTCTCTATTTAATGTCTTTTAAATTCTAATTATAATCATATTAAAATATTTTATCCCACATTGATTTCTAATCATATTCCACCAATTGAACAACTTATACATATACTTAGAATCAATGCCTATTTTATCATCCTACATTATTTTACACTACTAATTTAATTTGGTTAATTAATTAAGTAGATGGTCAAATAAATAGTTATATTTTTATTTATCTAAATTCTCTATTTAATGTCTTTTAAATTCTAATTCTAATCATATTAAAATATCTTATCCCACATTGATTTCTAATTATACTCCACCAATTGAACAACTTATACATATACTTAGAATCAATGCATATATTTTTTCATCCTACAATTATTTTACACCACTAATTTAATTTGGTTAATTAATTAATTAGATGGCCAATTAAATAGATATATATTTTTATTTATCTAAACTATCTATCTAATGTCTTTTAAATTATAATTCTAATTATATTAAATATGTTATTCCATATTGATTTTTAATCATACTCCACCAATTGAACAACTTATATATATATATATAGAGTTTGGTTCAAATAAGAACCATTCTTATCCTAAAAACTAAGAACCAAATGAATTCGTTATGAAAGTTGATGAATCCGTTGAGAAAGTTAATAAATTCAAAAATTCAGAATTTTTCACCCGGGTTCGAATCCCATGAGGAGCGAAAATTCTATTTTTTTGGATTCAGTAACTTTTCCAGCGGATTCATCAACTTTCACTGTAAATTCATCATTTTTTGGTTCTCACATTCTCATGATAAAAATGGTTCTCACGTTAACCCTCCCCTATATATATATATACTTAGAATCAATGCTTATTTTTTCATCCTACAATTATTTTACACCACTAATTTAATTTGGCTAATTAATTAATTAGACGACCAAATAAATAGTTATATATTTTTATTTATCTAAATTCTCTATTTAATGTCTTTTAAATTCTAACTCTAATCATATTAAAATTATCTTATCTCACATTGATTTCTAATCATACTCCACCAATTAAACAACTTATACATATACTTATAATCAATGCATATTTTTTTCATCCTACAATTATTTTACACCAATAATTTAATTTGTCTAATTAATTAATTAGATGACAAATTGAAAATCTAAAATAAATGGATATATTTTATACAATTTTTTAAATAGAGTTTGATACCCATATTTATTTTCATGAGATTTCATAAATTGATAAAAAATAAAATAAAAAAATAGTTTAAATTAATGTTTTTAGGATAACCAATCATTATAATATATATTTTGTAAATTTTAAACGAATTCGAGTAATCAGCGGATATTAGTATACGGGAATGAGGCGAGAACAAATAGTAAAAATAGTTTTTTATTTATGAAAATTGCATGTATATAAGTTTTAAACATGTCCACGCATTGATTAATATATTTAAGTAGAAATTTCTCAATTTTTAATCTATTGGAGCAATATATATTTTATTAACTATATTTTTCATAAATTTTAACGAATTTATGTAATTAGCGGATATTATATACGAAAATGAGACGAGAACATGATTTTCACTGTTTGTAGGTCTTTTGTTATTTATATTATTTTGATATAAAAATATACATTATAGACAGGTAAATACATTAATCGACATGTCTACGTAATTTATTTATTTTTTCAATTTTAATCTTTTTATTATTTATATGATTTATTATTAATAATTAACCATGTAGTGTTCAACTTTTATTGAGACGAATAAATTAATTATTGTAATAATTTATATTAATAAAATTAAATAGGTTCGGGTAATTAATCAAATATGGGACAAGTGTGGTTATGTATATGCTAGACATGTTCTTTATTTTTAAATCTTTTGTTATATTATTTATTATCAATGTTTATTTTATAATGTTCAAATCATTACTAAAACAGATAAATAATTATTGTAACAACTTAAATTTATAAATTTAAATATATTTTGAAAGTTAACACGTATTTTTGGGACAAGAACGATTAATAAAATTATTTTTCAATCAGATTTTGGATACAAGCATATAAATTCCAATCACTATAACAACTTATATTTATAAATTTAAACGAGTTTGAGTAATTAATCGGATTTTTAAGACGGGTGCATGTATATATATTATAGACGGGTACAAACATCTATCAACATGCTTACGAATGTTTAAAGTGATTGTGACCATTAATCTTCAATCCTACGTTTAATTTTCATAATATTTTAAATGTTTAGTTATTTTCACCATTTTTAATATTTTCATAATTAGTGGTGCTCGATTTTTTTAATACTACGTACTATTAATGCTATTGTTTAATATTTGGATATTATTATACGAGTTTTGATAATTAGCATGTATTTTATACGTAAATATTTTATTTCTTATAATCATGGATACAAAGTAATGTAATTTCCCGTCGAATTTCGACGGGTTACACACTAGTAAAACTAAAAATTACAAGTCATAAAAACAACTACTAGTTTGTCATAACTTTTTATGAAATTTTCAGATTTATTGGCGTTTGTCTTAAGTTATTTATTTCCATATATCAAAAGGGTCAACTTTAGTCTCCGGTAGGTCTTCTTTGTCCATGTGTGAACTGTAGACCACTCTCCACTGATTACATACCTATATTGTAAAAACTGACAAAGTTGTGTGTGTTGGTCTAGTGGTAGAGTGGTTAATGCCCGAGGTCAAAGGTCTCGGGTTCGAGTCCACCATGACGCAGCCTTTAAAATTTCTGTATTAAATTACAAAAAAAAAAAAAACTGACAAAGTTAATACCCAAACTTATAGGCTTTGGCGGTTTTGGTCTTGTATATCTAATTTTGATTTATGCAGTTAACTTAAACAGATGGAACCCTTATTTTGCTATTTTAGTTTTCAATCATTCTTTTATGTAAACAATTCTTGCATACCTTCTTTTTCTTAAAAAAAAGGAATGATTCTTGTATAGTTATAATTAATCAGAGTCACGTAATTATCAATATAAGAATGTAATTATTATGGTTGTTATTGATGTTATATTTGATCTTGTAAAATGGTCTTTTGTATGTTTCTTGTCCAAACAACGGAATAACAATGTACAGTAATCTCTATAAATTAATACAGTTGGGACCGAAAAAATATTAATTTTAGAGAGGTATTAATTAATCGATAAATTAATAATTTATTAATTTAAAGATGTCTTCTATATTCATTTAATTTACATTAATTACATCGAATTCATGAATTTAAATTCAATTATATAGAGATATTAATGAGTATTAATGTTAGGAACTTGAATCATCTTATTTAATGTTTAAAATTCATACATATGTTAAATAAGAATTTGAATCATCTAATTATTTAATGTTTAAGATTCATATTATTGAATTAATGTTTAAGATTCATATGTATGTTCAATAAGAACTTGAATCATCTAATTATTTAATGTTTAAGATTTATATGTATGTTAAATAATAAATACTTATAAAAGAATTACTATATATATAGCCAAAAATTTGTAAAAACATACCAAAAAAATACAATGACTTCTCATTTAAAAGGTGTTGAAAAAAAAAAATCATGATCGATCAAATACGCAAATCACTATGTGAGTACAAGAGAGATCATCTCACCCTCACCCAAAAAGACTTAATTACAACACTGGCTCGATCAGAATTTTCATTTGAAAATCCAATTGAGGATGAAGCTCAAGATGATACGGTACCATTAGAGTCGGTTACGCGAAAAGAAGCAATAGCAGCGGCGAAAATCCTTCATAATTTCTTTCTGCAGTCAACAAACGTCACACCAGAGCTTTTAAGTGCCGTGAGAAAAGTGAGAGATGAGATTCATTTAGATTTGAATTTCAATAGAAAAAAATCAACACTAGAGTCATATTTTACTAAGTTGTCTTAGTTATCTTTGTAATTTTATGAGATTATTAATTTATGATGTTGATGGGACCCTTGTATTATATAGGGGTATTAAAAAAATTTATTATCTTATTAATTTATCGAAATTATTAATTTACGCTTGGGGCCCAAGTCGGGACTAGAGAAAAATATTATTTTAGAGAGGTTATTAATTTATCGAGTATTAATTTATAGAAGTTATAATGTACTATAAAAACGAATTTAATTTAGCATGGTTTAGGCTCTTGCGGTTATTGACTATGCATCTTCCTCATGGTTAGTCATAATTATTAGATGAATCAATACCATAGAAATTGACTCTGAACTTCACAAAATAATAGATTTAATCAATTTTATATCAAACCGACCGAACCGCGAATCGAATTTAATTAATACAAATTTTCAGGAATTGCGATTATATTGATGGGTTATTAATTAATTTTCATAATTAAAGTCATCATATGTAATTTCGTTGAGAAAATACCGAATAAATCTCATAGTTTAACGCATGATACCTATACTTGAAACTGAACCGAACCCAGATGAAAATGACGAGCTTATTAAATCATTTTTATTAAATCTAACTCGTGCTTATTTACACTTCTAGCCAATTAGGCTTACAAACTTATTTGAGAGGAAATGACGAGCATTCTAATTTTAGATTAATTTAAAGTTAAACATTTATATTTTTTTTATTGAAAATCATTTTATTCACAATATAATATTTGCTAAAATTCACTACTTTTCTTATAACAAATAAAGTTAATTAGAGACTTCATATACTTATTATTAATTACAATATACAAATATAGGTTGTACCAAGTTAATAACATTATATTTAAATCTAACTCGCTTAAAAGAACTTCCACGTCATGAGCTACCTGATCGTATATTATCATTTATCAAGCACAATCTTGATATTTATAATGAGCTTATCGAGTATCTCTATGTCTCTAATATTCACTCCGCCCCAGTTATTCAAATTATATGGTGATTTGAACTGCATAAAAAATTTGACCAAAGTTCATGATTAAATTGCAAACTAAACCTAATTAATTTTAGCTTTATCTTTAATATTATTTTTTACCACTAAAAATCGATAATTTTTTATTGTTCTGACGCAATGAACATACTAATTTTGTTTATGTATTATTCTCTTTGAGTTGACATATAGTAAAATAATAAACTATATAAAACCACATACAGATAACAATGTACACGTACACCTAATTATATGTTTATGTATTTAGTTATTGACTAGTATTTAATTTGATTTTAAACATTGCTAGCTCATCGACATTTTGTGTGTGTGTGTTTTTGAGATAGACATTTAGTGCTTTTCTAAATCCTAATTCCGTCACGATTATTTAATCAACATATTAATTCTTATATTCGTGCCGCTGACTAACTCTTGGATGTTACAATTCCAAACTATCTATAGATCATAGCAATATTCTCTATAGTGAGCTCGTGGCCGTCTATGAAATATGCACAAAATTTCTAGGTACTTGTGACATATAATCCTATGCATAATATAATTTTGTGACTTTGTGAAACTTAATTAAAGTTTACATCAAATTAAATAACTGCTTTCAGTAGAGTTGGACATTAGACATTACCAACGAATTAATTATGCTCGCAGTTTTAACGTAATAATGTTGCCAAAGAATACTTGGTTCGAAATGTTTGACTTCGATAATGTTTTCTATTACTCCTGATCCAAACCCTTAAATTATCGAATCTTGGTACTAATTAAATTGAAAACTTGCCAATTCAACTTCAGTACCCTCTTTCCGATCTTATTTTTCTGCAAACTTATATATCTAATTAGTTGGACTTGCGACACGAATAATTAATTAAGAATATATATGAAATAAATTATAGGTATTATATACATAGTGTTTATAAATGGCTGATGCGTGGCTAATGGTCAAGGATCGAGCAAAGGTCGTCGATGAAAGAGTAGGGGAAGTTGATCCCCAACTGGGCTTATAGCCCCTAATCCCATCACCGCAGATTATGCTGACTTCAACTGTGCTTTTATACTTTTCCTTCGTTGTTTGTGGATTGTGGTGATGGATGTGTGTGTATACGTGTATTTTTCTTTTTCGAGGTCGACTTGTCTCTTTGTTTTTTGACTATTAAATTATGCTAATATGGAAAATAAAGTAGTTAGAAGTTGTACTAATTCACAACCAGCCTACCGCGAAAGATCAATAAAATCACAATTTGTAGCTATTTTTTTTTACAAAAAAATACTTTCAAACAAATTATTTATTAAATAGTGTCAATTACACTATAAAAACTAGGGCTGACAATTTTCGACACGACACGAATACGTACGAAATTAATGGGTTAGTATTCAGCCTTATCGTATTCGTGTCCTTATCGTGTCGATACGATAAGGACACAATAATTTCATGTCGGGTTCGTGTCGAATCTGTGTCGTGTTCGTGTAACAAGATAATTTTCGTGTTGCATCTGTGTTCGTGTCGGATTGTGTCGTTTTCGTATAATTTGACAATATTTATATATATATTTAATATTATTTAATTATATTTTATATATTTTTATTTCTTTTATTAATTTATTTTATAATTTTGATTTGAATTTATCGTTTCGGTCGTCGGTCGTAATCGTATCGTGTCAACACGAAAAAATCGTGTCATATTCGTGTTCAGATCGGACGGATCCTTAACGGATCGTATTCACGTTTGACCTTATCGTGTCGTTAATGTTATCGTTATCGACGTGATAATAACCCCGACACACACCTAATTGTCACCTAATAAAAACTAATACTAGTAATTTTTTTAGTCAAATGAATTTGTTGAGGTCTATTTTAGATGACTTAGAATTTTAATGGGCCCTAATTTCTGGCAATGGAATCTTTGGCCCATGATTGAGGGAGCGTATAAAAATTTAGTTTTTTAAAAACTGTACCCGCTCTTCCTTCATTTAGACATAACAGTCACCATTTCTTCAACAGTAAAAAAAGGGCCGAAATCAGAGAATTTTCTTCAATTCTCAAGAAATCTAAACCCCAAATGCAGCTCTGATTATTCTCCGCAATGGAAATTCATCCCACTCCGTTTCCAGGTTAATTAATTTGAAACTATTGTTCTTGAATTTACGTGAAAATTTTGCATTAGGTCCCAAAATATGGAACCAAGAACTACCAGGAATATCTCCCAGTCCCCGAAAATCAATGCGAAGGATGTGACGCTCATTCACAGGTGAAATTATTGGCGTCTAGAAGGTGTTTGTTTTAATGCCTGAAAGAATAATAACTGAACGAAGGATTCTTTTTTTATTGGTTCAGGGTGCCCGAAACCCCAACATTCCTTTGGAGGCGAAGACGGTGCTCGAGAAGCCGGCCAAACCCAACCCCGCATCAGGGTTGCTAAAGAAGCCTTCTAAAGTGACGAAACCATCCCAACCAACTCGATCACTGATGAATCTAGCTATGTGAGTGTGCGAGATTTATATAAAGCAATAAAGAACACCCAGGCCTTTTACGTGGTTCGATCGTTAATGAGATCTACGTCCACGGAGGAATGATTCCCCAATACTTTTACTAGAGCTTTTCGTACAGAGAGTATTGGTTACAAGCCTTTTTGCATTCAGTAAATTGCCAACCCTTCTAACATCGCTTTTCCTTCTATTTATACAGCCGACTCGCCTCGGCGCGCCCGACCTCTCCATTGGTCGTGGTGTGACTCTTCCTCTGGCATGCCCTCCATTGGCCGGAGCCGGGACCTTTCGTCTTACGTGCGCCACGTGGAGGGTGGCGCCCACCTGGTTCTCGGCGCCCTCCATCGGCCGGGGTAGCGGTTCGGAGGCTAGGTTTTGGCAATGATTAGGGCTCGCCTTGGGCTCGACCGCGTGGGCCTGCTACCAATGTTAGGCCCAGCTCGCTTGGGCCTGTTAGTGGGCCTAGTCGGTTGGGCCATATCCTATCATAGCCCCCGACAGCGCGGACGGGACGAGGCCGAGGTGGAGTGAAAGCGCTTCGGCGAAGTGAGGTGTGGCTTGGCTGAAGTTGTTTCCTGGAGTTGTTGTCTTTTTAATGTGAGGGTCTCCTGGTGCCGATCTGAGTTGGTTTGTTTATTATACGTCGCTTGGAAAAAGATGTGGCATCGAGGAAGTCGATGTCCGACACGAGATATCGCGCCTGCGCTGGTTACGCCCGCAGTGCGGTGCGAAGCGGCGTTACTCGTGGTGGGTGCCGATGTCCGACCCGATAGACCGACCTTTTCGGGATGCCGTGGTGCGGCTCGGTTATACGAGGTCCGATCTGATGTAGGCTTTCCGTAGCGGCGGCCCGATGACAGACGCCGATCCGACGTGGATTTCCGTATTTGTGGGAAGGCGGGGTGCGATTCGAGGCGCAATCATCCGGAGGATGCCGGGTCCGTATGATGATTGGTAGGTCGGATGACGGTCCATCTTATCCGGCGTCACGTCATACGCGTCAGCGGTAGTTGTGCACTCGAATCGCGCGCAGTACTCCACTTCCAATCGCGTGTCGGCACGTGGAAAGCTTCAGCGCCGGTTGTGCTTTAAATGCGCCAGGGTCGGGAAACTGCTCATTCCTTCACTAAAAACTGCTCATCTCTATACTGGAGAGAATTTCCCAATTTGGAGAAGCTTTCGATCATCTTCCGAATTCAAAGACTCGAGTAAAAAAAGTAAGTATGTCTTCTTCCTCTGCTTCGAGCACCGCACTGCTTTCCGGTCCGCCGATCATCTCCGCTGGAGTTTCGTTCGAACCGCTCATCTTCCCCGATAGTGAAATCGAGGTTAGGGATTATTCTGCTATACCTTATCGGGTAGGTGTAGGATGATTGGCGCTAGGTCCCACAATATCATATGCGTGGGATGGGGTTAAGGTGAGGGACGCCGGATCGTCTGTAATCTTCGACGATGTGATAAAATAGGAAGGAATGTCACATTCCGCCGACGCCTCGTGGTGTGTTCGCAACCATCCGATAGAGCATTAGCCCTCCCGAGGGTTTCATAACTATGTACATAGACGCCTGAGGGCCGGTCTTAGTTCCCGCTAGCCCCATCTTTTGAGCCTCCGTGAGTATTTCCGAATCCCCATCCGCCAATTCACCCCAAACTCCATTAGGTCGGTAGTTGAGATGGGGTTAACTTGCTATAATATAGCCGAGAGAGTTCTCCTCGAGCTCTTGATGCGATTTTTAGCGTCAAGTACTCAAGAGGGTCAGATTATCTTCACCGGCAGACGCTAGGGTGAGTCAACCCCGAAAGTGTCGGGGTGGCAAAGAAGTTTTTTTTGAGGGCCGATGGGCATCCGATCTACGGTTGGGGATGGTAAAGTGACGGATATAAAACTTAAGCCCCTCGGTGGGTAGAGATCACCAACACGCCGGTGAAGTTTCTCTAGAATTCACCGAGGACGCCTTAATGATGCCGGTGAGAGTGCATGGTCGCAGTTCTCGGACGGGTCCGAGTCAAGTAGGGCACCTCTCTCTCATTCTTATAGTTCGACCTTTTGACTAACGCGATTTTCTTACTCAGACAGTGAAGCTTAAGCACACAAAGGAGGTCAAGCACCGCCTCGTCCCGCCTCGCACCACCGGACGACGTGAGCCTTCTAAAAGAGGGCAAGGCCGGGCGGGCCTCCCGCACCGTGGTGGTGGAACACCTCAGCGATCTGCTGAAGGGTCCGCAGCCGATCTCGAGCTCGGGCCTTGAGGTAGAGGCTCGTGCCCATGATGCGCGCGAGGTACCGATCTCCAGCGATCTTCTGCCCTTGTCTAGTCATGTTGTTGTTTTTTTTTTTTATTAACCGTTTGATTTGCAGGACCTGCCCTTGATCGCGAGCGAGATGCGCCGCATGGCCGATGTTGCCGCATCCCGCACGGTGAGCCGAGAGAAAGCTGGCATAGCGGAGTCCTCGCTGGCTGGTGCGAGGAAGGAGGTGGAGGTTGCAAGGGCGGCTGCTGAGGCCGCCACGAGGGAGAAGGGCCGTGCTGTGCGGGAGGCCCGCGCTGAGGTGGAGTGCGCTCGGGAGGAGGTGGCCGGGGCGAGAAGAGATCGGGCGATCGGACAATTGCTTTGTCTGGGCAAGGACCCATGCCAAGGCCTCGCCAAAGAACTTATCGAGTCGAGTCCTTCTCCGCTTTTATCTCCGACACGCCGCCGTGATGAGGCCGCAGTGATATCTACCCACCGGAGGGTTGGCGCCACAATGCCCGATTTTGACAAGGCGAAGCATGGTCAATGAGATCGATCGAGGGCGGTGAACTTGCAAGATGCCCGGTGCTTGCCGGCGCCTTTCCCGTGGTGGAGGCTTTAGCCTCTCCGCCTCCCGACGGCCGAGGCCGTGTCCCAATGCAAGGTGGACGAAGATCCCGAGCTTCAGGAGCTTCGGCCGAGGCGGGGCCCGGCCGAGGAGGAGGAGGAGGAGGAGGAGCCGAGTTCGGCTCAGTCGACCATGACCGGCAGCGAGGAGCACCGGAGGGACGGCAGGAGGAGCGAGAGGTCAGCGAGTTCGGAGAGGGGCCGAGGTTAGTGGGCTGTTGTAATAGTCAACCACGGGGTCGATAGGACCACGAGCCTTGTAACAAATTCTTCCGTATGCAATAAAAATATTTATCACCTTCCGATACTTGTGTTGTCTTTTTATTTATAGCATTCTCGCATCTCAATACTTGGGACTCGACCATGAATTGCTCGCTGTCGAAAGGGTCCGAGGTGCCCGGCCGAGAAGGACGGCGAGTGCATTTTGGAGGAGTCGGTCTGCCGAGTGACCCAAGTTTTGCCGCCATGGATGCGAGCTCGGCGTCTTCTTCCGAATCAGAAGAAGTTGACGAGGCTGATCGGGAGGTGGCCCGCCTCGTGGTGAGAACGAGGTCCTAAGTCGAGGATCGCACAGACTCGAGTCCGTGAGGCGGACTTATCCGCCGACGCTATCCAGGCGCTTGATGCAAAGGAGGAACAGCTGAGCCGATCATGAGAGGCTCGCTCGGTTGTCGAGGAGCATGCGGAGTACGAGAGGGTAGTCCGCCGAGCCGGTGGGACTACCATATCCGTCGACGACCGAGTCCGAGCTTGTCGGCGGAGGCATGGTGCCGAGGGACGGGAGGGCCCAAAGAAGAAGTTCAAAGCTCGCGTGAACCCGTGGTGAAGTTGATGGAGATGTATGATATCGTCCGAAAACGCCGCATGCCCCGGCGAGGCGGATGCAACAATGGGCTCTGCCGACCCGATCATAGAAGAACCCGCAGAGGAGGCGGCTACCCGATCATGCCGTTGCTCGAGGTTGATGGGTCCGGCAGGGCGGATCATCCGTGGGCGATCCTCCGGGAGCGAACGGCGACCGAGGACCTCAGTCGGCAGGAGAGCTTGGCAGGGGCGAGGTCGTACACCCGCCCTGTCCGTCGGGGGTCGGGGTGTGACCTCGGGTGCGCCCCACTCCCGAATGCCTGATCGGCGCCTTCGCCACTTGAAGTATCCTGTGAGGGTGAAGATGACCCAGAGTCGCCGCTTGCTCGGCTGCCTCGAGCCCGCGCCGAGCGCCGAAGCAGTTGTGGTGATTCCGGCCTTATCGACCGGGTCAAGGCACTGAGTTCGCTCTGCATACACCGCCGGCCCGAGATTTTGTAGAAAATTGGTGCAGTCAAGAAGTCCCTGGCAAGTGAGCCCGGGAGCCCGAATGAGGTCGTGTATAGTATAGACCTTGTATGTAGATATAAATGTATTTAGACTCGCTTCAAGTGTATATTTTCCCTCGAGAGGTACAAACATAGCTTAGGACTTCGCTTTGGTCGTAAGTGTATTTATATCAGATCAGAGGTGTGTATTTTCCCAAATAAAGGGGTATAAACGAGCTCTGAAGCCCTGGTTGTTCAGATATGGCTTGGTACTTTGTTTGTAGTCGTTAATGCATTTAGACTTTGTACCGGGTGCATATCTTCCCAAATAAAGGGGTATGAGACGGCGAGATCGGTCCGATGTCGCGCGCATGTAGACGCCCAACTTAATGGGTAATCAGATGCTTTGCGTGTGTACGCCCAACTTAATGGGTAATCAGACGCTTATGCGGTGATCGCCCAACTTAATGGGTAATAGACGCCCAACTTAATGGGTAATCAGACGCTTTGCATGTAGACGCCCAACTTAATGGGTAATCAGACGCTACCCTACTTGGTGGGATTTTCATCTTCGTAAGGCGCCCTCGTGAAGGTTTAAATGTGGTGTATCCAAACAGATGTTCACATATGTATGAGACGTAAGTGAAATATTCATTATAAAAACAGTGTTTTATCGAACATGTAATCAACATCGTGCTTTGGCAAAGCAATTAAGGAACTAACATGATGTCGACTTTAAATCGAAGCTATGTAAAATACCTCCTTAAATGCATAATGTGCCAAGTTCGGGACAAGTGCACCGACAAGTGAGCCACCTTGTAAGCCCTTTGCCGAGGTCCTCGTGAACGCTGCACGGGCCTTCCCATGTCGGATCCATTTTGTTAAGACGCCACCTCACCGGCTTCATTATTTCTTAGACGAGGTCGCCCACATGGAGCCGCGGAGGCTTTGACCCGCTTGTTGTGGTACCGCGCGACCGGCCTCAGACTTGGCTTCGCTTATGAAGGCGAGCTCGGCTTCCCCGAGGGCGCCAAGGTTGGCCCGCAGTCTTCCTCGCTCCCGGCCCGGTCGAAGTGGAGAGTGCGAGGGTCATGCGCCGATCTCACCCGGTATGACGGCCTCGGCACCGTGAGACCAAAGGTGCCGGGTCTCCCGCAAGGCCGTCTCGAGGCGTGGTCCCAGAGACCAGAGGACTTGAGGAGATTTTCAGCCCACGCTTTAGCTCGATCCAAATTCTTCTTCAATCCTTGACGATCGCAGGTTCGTCACCCTGGTCCGACCATTCGCCATGCGGGTGTGCGATCGAGGTGAAGCGCTGATCGATCCAAGCTCTTCGCACCACCAAGTTTTTGTCGACGAATTGGGCCGCTGTCCGAGACCGTGACGTGCGGTATGCCAAGCGCACTATATTTTTCACACAAAGGTCTCGAATCCTTCCGCCGTGAGGCTCGAAAGTGGCTCGGCCGACCCATTTTGTGAAGTAGTCTATGGCAACGACTAAATATCGGCGACCCGGTGCTCTGACGAACGGGCCAACGATGTCGATCCCCACCGCATGAAAGGCCACGGACTCGCAGTCGCTCAAATCGACCGGCGGCGCTGACCGTGGAGTGAACCCGCACTTTGGGCACTTCGACGAGCTCGGCCGAATCTTGTGAGGTGGGCCAAGAATATCCCGACCTCGCCTTCTTTGAAAGTGCTCATGACCATGTGGCTTCCACAAGACCCTGTGAATTTCGCTGAGCACGTAGTCGGCTTCTTCCGCCCGAGGCATCTCGTGAGGGTCAAGGTAAGACTTCCCAGAGAGCGCCTCATGCATGAGATACTCGATTTTGCCATCATCTTTTCGCTTCGAGCCGATCCGGTAGTCGCCGTGTTCCGTGTAGGCCTTCGTGAGACATCCACCGGCTCTATCTCGTGATGATGCCGACGGGACTCCGCTATGCTTCGAACGGATCTCCTCCATGGTGGACTTGTTGACGACGCAGCCTAGCTTGTTTAGGACGTCACCGCTGCTTTCCTGGGATTTGGTGGATGCCAAGCACCGAACGAGGTCAACATCTCCTTCGCTTTCTCGAGGTATTGTTTCATTCGGTCCTCCTCGCCTCGTATTTTCCTAACACCGTTCACGACGACCGGAATCGCCAAGATTTGATCTCATCCACCCTCGAACTTAGCGAGGCGGAGTCCGAGATTAGGGCCTCATACTCCACCTCGTTGTTGGTGGTCGGAAGGTAAACCGGTGCGAGGTGACTTCGCTTATCTCGGGCCGATGAGGAGGATGCCCGCCCGCCGCCTGCCTTGCACGATGCTCCGCCCACGCACATCCGCCAAAGAACCATCCGTGGTGTTAGACGGCTTGCTCCGCCGCGGGGCGAGCCGGAGTTACTCACCGGCAGAGCCTACCTCGAATTTGGCCTCAACCGTAAAGTCGACGAGCTTGCCTTTTATGGCCGGCCCTGTGAGTACGAATGTCGTGCTCGCCGAGCTCCAAAGGTCCACTTAGCTATACATCCGGACGACTCGTGTTTCAACAAGACTTGTCTCAAGGGTAAGTCGAAGCACCGGACTGAGTGAGCTCGGAAGTAGGCCTGAGGCGCTGTCATGCTCACCATGGCTGCTACTTTTTCGAGGCCGAGTACCTTGTCTCGGTCCTTTGAGAGCTCTACCGATAAAATAGATGGGAGTTGTCGTCCCATCTCATCTCGCATCAAGATCACACTGATGGCCCTCGTCCGAGGCGGCCAAGCAGAGAGAGGATTCTCCTGCCTTGGCTGACAGGTCGGCAGGTCGGCAAGGTACTCCTTCACCAGTGCGGCGGCCCGGTGTTCTTCCCGCCAGCTAAGTCCCGAGCTCTCCTCGATCTCAAGAACGGGAGCTGCTTCTGCGGCTCGAGATGTAATCTGAGGGCGGCTAGGCACCCGGTGAGTTTGTGGATCTCACGGATGGTCCTCGCACCGCATGTCGAGCACCGCCTTCACCTTGGGGGATTGCCTTCGTGCCTCCCGAGAAACCCAAAGATCCCAAGAACTTGCCGGTCTTCACCATAAATGTACATTTGGGGTTGAGCTCGAGGTCGGCCGACCGAGGAGTTGGAGGATGGTGCCGAGGTCGCCGGCGCAGCCTCCCGCTTTCGACTTTTGACAACTATGTCGCCGACGAGACCTCGACGATCTCACCGATGTGGTCTTTGAATGTTGCATCCACCATCCTCTCGGTAAGTGGCCCCGCTTTTTGAGACCGAAGGCATCTTTCGACGCAAAGACGCCAAGTCGGTGATGAATGCGGTCTTTGGCGCGCCCTCCGGCTCATCGTGATTTGGTGGTACCCTTTGATAGATCCGTAGTTCAACATCTCGTGGCCCACCAATGCCTCCACCTTCTGTCGATATCGCGGCGGGTAGCAATCTTTGGGCGTTGCTTGTCGAGGTCGGTATAATCGACGCACACGCGCCACCCTCCTCCCGGCTTGGACCACGATCGATTAGCCATCCAGTCGGGTATTCGACCTCGAACAAGATCTCGCCTTCGAAGTTGAGTCACCCGTCCCTTACGACCGATCAAGCCCGCCAATATCCTTTTTTCACGGACCGCTTGGTAGCCGTCGATGTTGAGGCGGTGAGTTATGAGCTCGGGTGACACTCGGTCATATCGAGCGGGACCAAGCAAACACGCCCTATATTCTTTCGGTCGATGACGTGCCGCCGGACGTCCGCCGGGCCTCGGTGCCGACTGGACGACCTTCGAGGATCGTCGTCAGATAGTTGGAGGCCCCTCGGTCAGTCATCGCGGGTGTCGGCCTCCGAGGGCTCGGTAATTGCTATGCCCGGGCGAGGCCGCATCTGGAGTCGAGAGTCGAGCATTCTTTTCCGCCGCTTGGTCCCCGATGCTAAGCACTCCCACCGGGTGGGAATCTTGACGGAGGTGGTAGACCGAACAGACGGCCTTGGTGGCGCATGCACCAATCTCTCCCGAGGATGATGTTGTACGGAGAGGGAGCCCGACCAAGAAGAATCGGATGGCCTTGGTGACCGACCCGAGCCCGCCCCACCGCGACCGGAAGGTAATGACCCCTGGCCGGATCCGCCTCGAGTGAAGCTCCGTGAATCGAGGGCGCGGAAGTACCAATGCCTCCGACTCAAGCTTATCCGCATACCGAAGATGATGCCGACGGAGGTCCGGCGTCGATATAGACCCGGTGGACGTTTTGTTGCCCACCGCATCCCGAATATGGCGATGGCGCCCGGTGCGGCATGATCTTGGGCACGGGTCCTCCTCGAGAACGTTATGTTCTCACCATCCCGAGTCGCTTGTTCTTCTGTTCTTCGCCGGCCCCGGCGTTGTTCTTGGTGACCTCGTCGTCCCGAGGCGTCCCAGAACAACATGACTACCCATAGCGCTGGGACCTTCGCCCGCTGCCTTCAGTCATGGGTCACGGCGGGGTCGGCCCGCAGCTGTTGCCGCCCATTCCTTCCGCCTCGCTTTCTGACCACCGTCCGAGGTATTTCGAGGGCCCACCTTAACGAGCTCGCCGATCCGCGAGCCTGTGTTTCTGGTCCTCGGTATCATGACCATACCCTTGGTGATAGTCGCAATACTGCCTCAGGACCTCTTCGATCCCCTTCATGGGGCAGGCTTCGGAAGAGCTCTGTGAGCTCGAATATTTCGCCCTTGATTTGAGCAGGCCGAGGCCCAGCCAGACCCACCGCTGATGGTCACGAGGTCCGAGCTTTCAGACTCCGTCCTGCTTTCTTCCGATTCGATCGCCTCCTCGACGGTTGTCCACCGGCGCTTACTTTGGTTTCTCCCCGTAGGAAAACGATGTTAACCCTCGCCCGAGGATCCATCTGTGTTTAATTCACCATACATTGATTATAAACCTAGCATGCGCCTATATAATTAAATCGCAACACGCTGGGGTTTTCACGTGTTTACCTTTGATCCGCCGAGGTGGTTCGAACGGGATGAACGGATCGAATGGATCGAGACTCGTGCTTTGACCTTCCGGATCGTATCCCTGCTGCCCAATCTCCAACGCCGAGTGAGGACGATCTATGGAGAATGCTACGAAAATCACCCAATGCTCTCTCACAATTAAAACTCTCGAAAATTTTCTCTCTCACACTATGAGATGACCGAAAATTGTCTTGTTATTTAGAGTGTGTCTTGACATTATCTCATACCTTATATTTATAATGCACTACCTTAATCCTATATGGAATGTTACCATAATCCTATATGGAATATTACCATAATCCTATATGGAATATTACCATACACTTAGGATTATTTCCATACTCTTAGATTATTTCCATACTCTTAGATTATTTCCATACTCTCAAGATTATTACCATAATCTTATATGGAAAGGATCTATGCATATTCCATAAATATAATTATATCCTCGTGGATAAAGAGAATAAAATCTTGCCTTCGAGAGCTATAGGGCGCCGATTTCCAAAGTCTTATGGGTCTGGACGGGCCACCAGGATCAAATGCAAGGAATAAAGATGGGCCTCAAATAAATTAATTATCTTATGTTCACCCGAACATAAATTAATTTATAAACATTCGATCATGCCACTAGAGAAAGAATGTCGACTTACCCTTTATTACCAAGTTGAGTCGGGCTTGCACTTAGACATTACGAATCCTCAGATTTAAGATATCGAACGTCCATTAATCATTTCTAGCAATCTGATCGCTTAAACGACATTATCCTTATTTCCTTAAGTAGTACCACTCAACCTTATTATTGTACTTGAGCTAACTCAACTGCAGGTTTAGTACAATAAACCTTTGAGCTCCTTATGGGACGCCATCATCCTAAACGGATACGGTTACTCGACATGATAACTAGCGTGACATACAAGATCGCCACCACCCAAGACGCGAGAATTGGTTAGAACATATAACCCTCACTCATAACAAGTCAAAGTGATGGTCAAGAACTCATACTCACCTAATACCTTATCGAGGTTTAGATTATCGTAAGTCACCGAGATCTTGGTTCTTCACGACGGTCGAAAGAAGAACTCATCTCACCGTGATCCTTCAATACGTCGAGACGCATCAAGATAGACAAGTAACTAAGTCAAGTCACTTATCTATACCGCAGCCTAAACCGACAACTCGCCCTTAAGTCGCCTCAATTGTGAAACTTTTATATCTCATTGCTTGACCAATCATACGCACTTCGTGATCTTCTACACACCGTATGATCTAACTTATATATGAGATAAGGGACACGATATATGCAATCAAGTATTCAAATCGATAGAGATTGTAATAGTGGTAACAGAAACATTGTATACAAGCTCAACCAAACCGCCAAGATACAAATCCAACAATCTCCCACTTATACTAAAGCAAACTTTTAGTATACAATGTGTCTTTCTACTAGCTATTACAAACAACCATCACTTTGCTTCTCCCACTTATACAAAAGTTTCCTTTCTAAGTGGGTGCCATCGCGCAATCCAAGTCCTCTAACGTGACCATTGTAGACTTTTTGCGCGGTGCTCTTCGTGAATGGATCCGCTAGATTTTCCGTCGATCAATCTTTTCAATCAAGACGCCACCGCCTAACGATTTCTCGATGACATGGTACTTTCTCTCTATGTGTTTGGTCGCTTGTGGGTCCGTGGTTCCTTCGAGTTTGCCATCGCACCGAGTTATCACAAGAACTATGATACTCTTGGGCAAACCAGTACCACATCTAGATCCACGAGGTAGTTCTCGAACCATACACCTCCTTAGAAGCCTCCGGCGGCTACATATTCGGCTTCCATGGTAGAGTCCGCAATGCATCGCCGCTTTGCACTCCGCCAGATACGGCTCCACCTCCCAAGGTAAACACATAGCCGAGGTCGACTTTTTCTCATCACGGTCGGCTTGGAAACCGAAAGTGATAACCCAAAGGCATTAGACTATCCGCATGGTAAACCAGCCTATAATCTCGAGTCCTTTTCGTGTACTTGAGTATATGCTTCATCGCAATTCAATGAGCTTGTCCGTGGTTAGATCGATATCTAGCTACTATGCCTACCGTGATAGCGGATATCGGGCCTCGTGCATAGATTGCGTACATGAGACTTCCTACGGCTGAAGCGTAAGGAACTTGTCTCATTTCCTCTATCTCCTTTGCAATCATAGGTGATCGCGTTTTAGATAAAGGAACGCCATGTCCGAAAGGTAGCAATCCTTTCTCGGCGGTCCGCATACTAAACGAGTAATCACAAGATCAATGTAAGACGCCCGAGATAAGCTCAATATTTTCTTCTTGCGATCTCGGTAAACCTCGATCCCAAGAATGTACGCCGCATCTCCTAAGTCTTTCATTTGAAACCGATCGGATAGCCAACTCTTTACGCCCGATAATGCCTTCACGTTGTTGCCAACTAGAAGGATGTCATCTACATAAAGTGCAAGAAATACCACATCACCGTTGACATCTAACCGATACACACAACTCTCGCTAGGCAACTGGTAAATCCATAGACTTTACCACCTCCAAAGCGTAAGTTCCATGATCGGGAGGTTCGCTTAAGTCCATAAATGGACTTCTTAAGCTTCCATACTAGATGCTCTTCACCTTTACCACATAACCTTCGTGTTGTCGATATAGATGTCTCTACCTTCCTCAAGGTAACCGCTTAGAAAAGCGGTTTTAACATCCATTTGCCAAACCTCTAGGTTCAAGTGGGCTGCTATGGCTAGAAGAATTCGATGGACTTGAGCATTGCTACAGCTAAAAGGTCTCATCGAAATCGATGCCCTCAATCTGAGTGTACCCTTTCGCCACAAGCCCGGCTTTAAAAGTCAAACCTCTCCATCTAATCTCTTCCTCTTGTATATCCACTTACTACCTATGGCTTCCTTGCCATCCGGTAGAGGTGTCTTTCATATACATCCATAGCCGTTATGGACTCCATTTCTAAGTCCATAGCGGTGCCGTGATCTTGCATCAATATCTCAGACGCCTCCTTGTATGTCCATGGGTCGATTATCGCATGTTCGTCACCGACTAAACCAAGATTCACCCACGAACATAAATCGCTCGGTCGACGAACAACCTCCCACTACGACGAGGTTCTACAGCATAATGGCAACGGTGGCAGCAGATACTTGTGGTTCTCTAACTTGCACAACTTGTTGTGTAGGTACCACTTGTACGGTCGGTATCTCCAAAGGAACTCGACCCACTTCAATTTCTTGAAGTATCCGTGTCGATCCTCCCACTAGACTCGACATCTCGCACCTTCGCCTAATCGGTGGTGGAATACGATCATCTTCTAATTCTCAAGAATGATTTCAACTTTGGACTTATGATTTTCATGTAGTCCTCTTCTAAGAATCGAGCATTAGTGCTAATAACCACCTTCCGATCCTTAGGACTATAGAATAAACCACCTTCGCTCCTCTAGATAGCCAATAAACAGCCTTGCGTCGGATCTAGCCTCCAACTTGTCGCCCTTCTTGTTCAAAGACACGTGTCGGATCGCCCCATATCCTTATGTGGCTTAAACTGGGCTTGCGCCCAAACCACAACTCGAAAGGGGTCTTTTCGACTGACTTGGACGGTACTAGATTTAGCAAGTATGCCGCCGTCTCTAAGGCATATCCCCAGAACGAAATAGGCAATGTAGCATAACTCATCATAGATCTAACCATTTCCAAAAGAGTCCTATTTCTTCGCTCTGACACACCATTTTGTTGTGGTGTGCTCGGTGAAGTGCACTGGGATGTAATCCCACACTTCACTAGATAGTCCATAAACTCGTTATCGAGGTATTCGCCACCGCGATCGCATCACAGATGACTTGATACTCTTACCTAGCTTCGCTCCACTTCCGCCTTAAACTCTTTCAATTTCTCAAAGCATTCGCACTTGCGCGGAAGCGTATATGTATCCGCACTTGAGTAATCGCCAATGAAAGTGACAAAATACTGCATTCTCCACGAGCTTGTGTGGACATCGGTCCACACAGTCGAATGGACTAACTCCAACATTTCTTCGCTCTATAACCCTTCGCTTTGAAGGTCCGGTCGACATCTTACCTTCTATATAGATTCGCAGATCGGGAACGGAGTAACCGTGAGATTACCCAACGCCCATTCTTAGCCGCCTTTGGATCCTATTTAGATTGATGTGACCTAATCTAAGATGCCGAGAAAAGTAGAGTCATCTTCATGAAGAAAACTTTCTCTTTTAGGGTTTGATGAAGATGCAACATAGTTATAGGTATTATGTTTTGCGAAATAGTATAAAGCTTAATTATATAAGGTGCCAACACGATAACTTCGTCATTTCTTATGATAGAAACACCACTATCAAAAATAATGTAATATCCATGAGTAAATAATTTCAAACAAACAAGGTTCCACCAAAATCCGCACATATAAAACGCCTTTCAAAACTAAAACTGTTGTCCCAAAACATAAAGAAACATCTCCAACCGCAACACTTCGACTTCGCCGCTGCCCATGGAGATCGTTATCTCGCCATCAAACAGCCCCTTGTCCGCAGGAACCCCGCAAGTGTAACAAACATGATCATTATACCAGATCTACTACCCAAGAATGGGTAGAACAAGTCGCTAAACATGTTTCACATTAAAGCAAACGGCACTTGAGCCTCGAGCATAGGGCACTGGCCTTCCAATGCCTAGCCTCACCGCACTAAGCACTTGCCTTCTCCTTCGCTTCTTTAAGCCTCCTGGCAACCATGTTCTTGCTCCCATTACTCCCACTATTTCCTCGCCTTTACCACCTTTGGCACCCTTTTCTATTTCCATTTTGCAACGAAAATTTTGGGCCCTTAGATGTGCTAGCAAGAGCATGTGCTCCTTTTCCCATAACTCCTTCCGCAAAGAACGAGATCATTAAGCAACCGACTAAGTGTAAACTCGGTCTTGCTCATGATCGCATTCACGCCGAAAGTTCTCAAAAGACTTGGCAAGGTATTGAGGATGATATCGACCTTGCTTCACCGTCAATACCTCCTCCCAACCGATCAAGACTATCCATGAGACGAGTCATGTGGAGACATGTTCATGGACCGAACTTCCTTCTTCCATCTTACACGCCAAGATCTCTCTCATTGTGTGGAAGCGATCGTCCGATCCGATCGCCCAAACTTACCTCGAGACTCGACCAAATATCGTCGCGTCTCGCCATCGATCGATGTCGCACCGCAAGCCTTTGGACATCGTAGTCATCATATAGCATTTAGCCATATTGTTCGACTTATTCCAAAGTCCGCCGACTCGCGTGCTCATTAGTCGATCGTCGAGAAGGGCATCGGGTTTAGGAGTAGTGAGAACAAACATGTGTTCTTCAAATATAAGAACATATTCCATGTTTCGCTTCCACTGATAAAATTTGGACCGGATAACGGATTTTGTGCGAGCATATTGATAATCGGCGTAAGAGACATATCTCAAAACGATAATGTAAAACACATAAGCATACGATCGCAAATAATTCGTAATAATAATATTGTAACCTTTGATAAAACAATATTAATTGAAACCTCCAATCGCCCAAGGAATCCACATGCAAGCCACGCGTGTGGACGCTACACATGAACCCCCACCGCACTAAAATATACCTTTTAGTCGCTTAATTTCAATCCATGTCAACTTATCCTTATGACAAATGAAATTAATGATTGACCTTACTAGACCACATCACTATCACAAGAAGGACTTCATGAAGTTGTACTGAGGTGATGTCTAAGCATTGACCACAATTTTAACAAAGAAGATGAATTCTTAGAATTGGTATACTCACCGGACCATACCGCCCAATTCAATTCTTTTGTTATCTCATTTTATATCTATCACTAGAGAACTTATGAAAATCGCACATGCAAGCCACGCGCGTGGACGCTACACATGAAACTCCCACTTCTCAATAGATTTAAAAGTTTTATTTAGAAATCTCATCTAACAAACTTATGATAAACAAGGCAAGCAAGCCACGCGTGTGGATCGCCACTCACAATCAAGGCCTCACTTTGTTTAGAGATCAAAAGTGGAGGTCTCGACATTTTAATTTGAAAATTAATTTGTCGGGTTGCTTGCTTAGTCTTTTATTCAAAAGGTTTGTCCATGCAGATCACGTAATCCTAGCATGCTTTTCTATAGAACTCAACATGTAAAACATGCTCGCAGTAATTCTAAAATATGCTTGATAAACGCGATAAACCTAGCATGCTTACTATGCGCATCCAATTACGTAAAACACTTAAAGGTTTGACAACGTAATTTAAACATACATAGCATGCTATCGCATAATTTAAACATCCACGACATGCATATGAACGATAAAAATAAAATAAAACGCTCATCGCGCCCAATCGTGAAACCCGCACATTTAAATCTAATCTATTACATAGATTTACAAAGTACAAGATTTGAACTTGAAACGGGCCTCGCGTGCGTTCGGGCACGGACCGGATTCAACAATGGGCCTCGCGTGCGGCACGGGCCGATTTCGAAAACGGTCGGGCCGGTCGGCCCATAAGAGTCGGGCCGCTAGGGTAAGCCCATTGCGCGCCCGCCTCACCCGCCCGCCGCTGTTCCTCGCGGGCTACCGCGGTCGCTAACGCGATCGCGACCCGCCGAAAGCACGCTGCACGCCACGCCCGAGCGCCGAACGCCCGCCGAGACGCCGCCGCCACGGCCAAACCTCGCGACCGCGAAGTCCGCCGCCAAGCGCCGGTTTCGCGCGCAACGCGCGCCCGTCGCCCGCTAGCTCGCCGCGCGCCGCCAGGGTAATCCTCGCGATCGCGATCGCCGCTCGCTAAGCGCCAGGGATCTCGCGCGAACGCGCGCCGTCGCCGCAGCCCTCGCGATCGCCTATAGCGACCGCGAGACTCGCTCAGAAACCACCCGTAAGACCGCCGAGCTACTGCTTTTCCCGTCGCTTCGCTTCTTCGCTCTTTCGTCTTCGTTTTCTTTACGTATAAGATTTACATAATAAAATCTAATCTAACCACGGATTTTCTCGTGGTGTAAAACAAAACCAACAAAACAAACGAGCCACGATGAACGACAAATCCACAATTATAATAACGCACGTAATAATCAAACGTGAATTAATCCAACAGAGCCAAGATTCTCGATCCCGTGCTCGATACCAATTGTAGGAAAACGATGTTAACCCTCGCCCGAGGATCCATCTTGGGTGTTTAATTCACCATACATTGATTATAAACCCAGCATGCGCTATATAATTAAATCGCAACACGTTGGGGTTTTCACGTGTTTACCTTTGGATCCGCCGAGGTGGTTCGAACGGATGAACGGATCGAGCGGATCGAGACTCGTGCTTTGACCTTCTCGGATCGTATCCCGCCGCCCAATCTCCAACGCCGAGTGAGGACGATCTATGGAGAATGCTACGAAAATCACCCAATGCTCTCTCACAATTAAAACTCTCAAAATTTTCTCTCAACAACTATGAGATGACCGAAATTGTCTTGTTATTAATGAGTTAACTTGACATTATCTCATACCTTATATTTATAATGCACTACCTTAATCCTATATGGAATGTTACCATAATCCTATATGGAATATTACCATAATCCTATATGGAATATTACCATACACTTAGGATTATTTCCATACTCTTAGGATTATTTCCATACTCTTAGATTATTTCCATACTCTCGTGATTATTACCATAATCTTATATGGAAAGGATCTATGCATATTCCATAAATATAATTATATCCTTGTGGGATAAAGAGAATAAAATCTTGCCTTAGAGAGCTATAGGGCGCCGATTTTCCACTAAGTTATGGGCTGGACGGGCCACCTGTGGATCAAATGCAAGGAATAAAGATGGGCCTCAAATAAATTAATTATCTTATGTTCACCCGTAACATAAATTAATTTATAAACATTCGATCATGCCACTAGAGAAAGAATGTTGACTTACCCTTTATTACCAAGTTGAGTCGGCTTGCACTTAGACATTACGAATCCCGTATTTAAGATATCGAACGTCCATTAATCATTTCTAGCAACTGATCGCTTAAAACGATTAATATCCTTATTTCCTTAAGTAGTACCACTCAACCTTATTATTGTACTGAGCTAACTCAACTGCAGGGTTTAGTACAATAAACCTTTGAGCTCCTTAAGGGACGCCATCATCCTAAACGGATACGGTTTTCGACATGATAACTAGCGTGACATACAAGATCGCCACCACCCAAGACGCGAGAATTGGGTTAGAACATATAACCCTCACTCATAACAAGTCAAAGTGATGGTCAAGAACTCATACTCACCTAATACCTTATCGAGGTTTAGATTATCGAAGTCACCGAGATCTTGGTTCTTCACGACGGTCGAAAGAAGAACTCATCTCATCGTGATCCTTCAATACGTCGAGACGCATCAAAGATAGACAAGTAACTAAGTCAAGTCACTTCTTATCTATACTGCAGCCTAAACCGACAACTCGCCCTTAAGTCGCCTCACCGTGAAACTTTTATATCTCATTGCTTCGACCAATCATACGCACTTCGTGATCTTCTACACAATCGTATGATCTAACTTATATATGAGATAAGGGACACGATATATGCAATCAAGTATTCAAATCGATAGGAGATTGTAATAGTGGTAACAGAAACATTGTATACAAGCTCAACCAAACCGCTTTCAAGATACAAATCCAACACTCTGCGATTTCGTCCGGCTTTTTCTCTCTGACTTCTACTCGTCCTGTGTTTCCTTCTTCGATCCGACTCGTCTCCTCGACAAAGTTGTCCACCGGTTCCAAAGCTTACTCGCTCTTTGGTTTCTCAATTTATTTGTTCGGGTCGGATCCGTTTGAACTGATGTGTAGAGGTCGTTCTTTGTCGCCAATTTTGAGCGACTCTTTGATGAACCTCGAGACTAAGTTTGACATCGCCTCGTCCCGCCTGGCGGATTGTGAGCGGTCGGAGGAAGGCTGGGGGCGGCATCTTCGATAGAAGCGCCATTGAATCGATCCATGAGGTCCCGGAAGCAAGCATATGCTTGCTCAAGCGAGCGAGTGAACCAACGCCGTGCGCTGGAGATCAAGACTCGGGAAGATTTTGCACATGTGAAAATCTTCCATTCCTCGATTCGCCATGTTGGTGGTGAGGCGAAAAGGAAGTCTGGAGGGTCTCCGAGGCCATCGTGGTCGCTATATTGGGTGCCCGATCACGCAAGGGCGTGTCTAGAATCTCCCGGAGAAAGGGAGATGATTCTCCGCACGGTCGAACCCCGGAGATCGCTGCCATCTCTTTCCGGAGGGTGGGGATCGATAGCGACGCCTATCGTCCCTCCGGGGAGTTCGACCGCCTTTCTTCCCTCCCTGCTTTGCTCGACTCTCGTCGGCATGACGAGGCGGAGCGGCCCGCGAACGGCGAGGGGCGATCGGTGGTGGCGGCTCGCCTGCGGTGAGCGGCTCCGCGAATGAGGTCGGCGGCTCGGCGCGGTGAGCGGCCCGCTGTCGGGCGTGATGCGCGTTCTCGCCATCACGCCGAGGCGAGGCCGGCCGCTTTGGATGGGGAGCGGTCTCGGCGGCCGTGGAGTTCATCCGGAGCCCTCGAGGCCCGCCTTTGGTCCTCTGGTTGAGAAGCTTTGAATCGCCAAGATCGTGGAGGAACTCGGTCACACCCGGCCGAGGACCTCGTGGGACGAACGAGTTGTTTGTTCGTCTCGCTGAGGTCGACATCTCCCCTTCGTTGGGGAGGCGGTCCCGGGTGTATGGAAACGTTTTCCATGTTGCCCTCGTGAGTGGGGCCGCGGGCGCTCGCGACCTCCTTCCCGCGACGCCGAGTGACCACCGTCGCCCTCAAGACGGTTGTTGCCGGCGTTGGCGGCGGTTGTGCGTGTTCTCGCCATTAAAATGTAGAGCGAAGCTTTTTGTTCGAGCTTCCCCACAGACGCGCCAATGATAATCTAGCTATGTGAGTGTGCGAGATTTATATAAAGCAATAAAGAACACCTGTGCCTTTTACGTGGTTCGATCGTTAATGAGATCTACGTCCACGGAGGAATGATTCCCAATACTTTTACTAGAGCTTTTAGTACAGTATTGGTTATGCCTTTTGCATTCAAGAAATTGCCAACCCTTCTAACATCGCTTTCCTTCCTATTTATACAACTCTCTAATCTCGGCGCGCGCTACCGACCTCTCCATTGGTCGTGGTGTGACTCTTCCTCCGGCATGCCTTCCATTGGCCGAGCCGGGACCTTTCGTCTTATGCGCCACGTGGAGGTGGCGCCCGACCTTGGTTCCAGGCGTGTCTCCATTGGCCGAGGTGGCGGTTACGGAGGCTGTGGTTTTGGGCAATGATTAGGGCTCGCCTTGGGCTCGACCGTGTGGGCCTGCTACCAATGTTAGACCCAGCTCGCTTGGGCCTGTTAGTGGGCCTAGTCGGTTGGGCCATATCCTATCAATCACCAATCCTCCGGCCAATTTTGGGGCCCGAAGCCGGCCCGAGAAAACCCGGGCTAGTCAGGAAGAAAACTCTATGTTTCAAGAAAAGGGGGTTGAAAGAAACGGAAAGAATTTTGATCATGGAAATGCTGCTGAGCCTTACACTCTATTGCAGGCCATTAATATTGTTAAGCCGAGAGTTGCCACGCCTTATCACAGCGCGGAGAAATGCAGCAAATGCAGGTTCGACAAGCTTGAGGCCACGTCTTACTGGCTGAATCAGATCAAATTGGCAGAATCTGTAAGGAAACATTCTGTTTTTCTTTGGGCTGGCTTTCGACTGCAATGCAGAGGTGAGTTCTATTTTCCTTTGAGGTGTTTCATATTTAGACATCTTAATTCTTGTATTCGTATCTAAGTGAGAAGATTTTTTTTGTGTGAATTTCTTGTATAGCCCATTCGTAACTTGAGAGTTGAACTAAAGAAGTATCTGGCACGACACGAGCACGTAGGTGAGGAAGAAGAGTGGAGAAAGCTGTCCGTTAGATATGGACTCGTAAAAGAAAAATGCCGCGCGGGCTTGGAAGAAGCGAATGCAAGTGTTCGCAACTACAGAGATGAGGATTTGCCAAACCAAATTGGTGAAGAAAATAACAATTGATCCTTTTTCGAAGTCTCTGAGATTTTAGGGTTGTGACATTTGTGATGTACTGATGTTTAGTTGTTGTGAATTGTGGTATAGGAGAGTTCATGTTAGAAATGGAGCATCATACACTGTTTTTAACTGGTTTTCTTTCTTTTGAATTTGGGAGTCCAGTTTGTAGTCGTTGTCAACTTTAAATTGAAATGTTTTTCTTTTATTATCTTTTTAAATTATAATGAATCAGATATTTTTATTTTGTTGGGCCTTTCCTGTTGAGCTCTAATCAATGATGAATTAATTGGTATTGCATTGGAAAGTTATGATTTTGGGTGTGATCTGTAATGACTTCATTTGTAACTTATGCCTTCAACTTCGAAAAGTAATCAATTAACCCTCTTTAAATCCACAACTTCGATAAATTAAAGATTAACATTTTTTTATTTACAGTTTTAAACCTATGGTACAGAGAAAGTTAGAATTGGTATTTCAGGAAAGAAAGATATGAATTGTTTTTTAAACTCACAAATTTGGCCGAATTTGACTTTGCAATTACCTTTAAATCTTGTTTCAAAACTGACGTGATAAATTCGATAACTAAAACTAAGTCATTTTGATTTTGGGGTAAATATCACTATAAACCTAAACTATGCTCATTTTATCAAAAATATCTTGAACTTTAAAAAATATCATTTTAAACCCCAAACTATTAATATTTTATCAAAAAAATCCTAAACATTGAGAAGTATCACTTTAAACCTCAAACTATTATTTTTTTTTTTATCAAAAATACCCTAAATTAATTTTTCTGCTCCTGAAATTGGACTAGAAATATCTTCTTCTGGATTCGATGAGCCACGTCAAAATTTTGAAGGCAAGAAATGAGCGCGGATATGTCAGATGAGCCAATCAAAGATATCCTCGTCCAATTTGGGATGAAAAATTAATGTAGGTATTTTGATAAAAAAAATTAATAGTTTGAGGTTTAAAGTGATACTTCTCAAAGTTTAGGATTTATTTGATAAAATGTTAATAGTTTGGGGTTTAAAATGATATTTTTTAAAGTTCAAGATATTTTTGATAAAATGAATATAGTTTAGTGTTTAAAGTGATATTTACCATTGATTTTGAAAATTAAAAGAAATAGAATTATTTGTTAAATTTACATCATCTCTCAGCCTCGTCATCGAAAATAAAAATAAAATAAAATACAAAAATCAAAATTATCCCTTTCTGTTTTAGGAGCGGAAAGACATATTTGCCACTTGCATGTGAAAAGGAGAGACGATGTATCGCACTGGTGATATACTAATTAGGGAGCCCAACTTATATACCCAACTTTCAAAATATATGTATCACTCATATCCAACCTAAACATTAACTACACCCCATACCCAAACCTATTAAAAAACTATATTTTGACTCAAATGTATGAAATTTGCAGACGATGTGATGTGAGATAGAGGGAATTGATTCTCTTTTTCGTGCATTTAACGCTTTGACCAACATTAACTAAACACATTTCATTTTTGTTCACTCTTCTCGACAATTTGAAATCAATTCTCTCTCGCACAATTTGAAATCGGTTTCAAATTTTTGAAACACTCTTCTCTCGCAATTTTTTCACGGCCAAGGATAAGAAGATATTGTAGAAAGATAAGAAGAGACCGTGAAAAACAACCGAGGTAATTCTCGAATGTTACTTGTTTCCTACGACGGAGATAACGAATTTCGGCCGGAACAACGTTTGTCGATCGGAAACAACAAATTTTTCAATATATACATATTAATGGTTGTTTCGGGTCCGAATAAACCATCTTCCGGTCGATGAAGCCTTCTTCCGATCGTGGGAGAAGGCTCACTAACCGAAAGATGGTTTATTCGATCGGAAACAACCATTAATATGTATATATTGAAAATCAGTGTATAAAGGTTGTCTCGGTCTATATCAATTTAATTTTCTAATAATTAGTTATTAATTGAATTTTGTAATAATTGCGGTGAAACCATATTTTAGGCAAAACGGTGACAATATGGACTTACCAGTATGTTCTCGTGTATAGTTATGCGATTTTACAAGATGTATATTTTGGATTTTACGATTACATACTTCTAGTGTATAGTTATGCGATTTTGGATAAATATAGTTATGCGTTACAATATACTTATGCGATTTTAACGTTATGATATTTTGGATAAATATTGTTAAATGTGATTGATTGAATAATATGATTGAATATGAGTCGGGTTGTTTAATTAGTTTTCATTATTGCTAAATGTGATTGAATAATGTGATTGAATAATATGATTGAAACAATATAGACGGGTTTTAGCATATTATGATATGGGTTAGTTAAGATCGAACTAAAATCTCGCTAATTGCATGATCTTTTATATGCCGATTCGGTAGTGATATTTGTATGATAGGATGTTTATTGATGCGAATTATAGACAAATGAAATAATTATTGTAGTAGTTTGTTGGTTTGTTTATGCGTTGTGTAATATGTGACATTGATATAATTGTAGGTCGATCCTGCTTTCTTGAGGCCTACCACGATAAATGTGGTTGCGGATGTAAAGACTTATTATAGGACTGATTATTTTAAGTATATTAAGAATGTCTTGCTAGATAAGGCGTGAAGAGTTGCTAGATATCTTTAGGGGGTTGCTTTGGTCATCGATTGATTGGATTCCGGCCTAAGTCTAGTTTATCTTTGCACCATATAGTCTCTGTCGATAGAACCTACGAACCGGAGATGTATTTTTCATCAATGGAAGATATATATGTTTTCCATTAGAGATTATGCTCTAGTCACCGGCCCGCAATTTGGGTCATCGCCATTTGATCCCACACAAGACTACGACTTGAGCGACGTTGAGGTCTATAGCCTTTTTACGGCACACGTTACATTACGTAATCTATTAGATAGATTTTGTAGTAGTGATTTTAGTGAAGATGTAGATCTTCGTTTATATTTACGTGTTGGCACGTTATTATCCTCTATGGATTCGTATTTGGAGTGCGAGACGCGGAAGATAATAGCGATTGAGTTTGGGCATTGGTTGACGATCCGGGCGTTTTGCCGATTTCCGTGGGGGCATACGATTACGGATATTGAGATATTATACGACGGTCAACCTAATGCTCAGTACCACTTTTACGGACGATGCAGGCACTATATGCTTGGTCACTCGAGATCATATCGAGCTTGGAAGTATAGTTGGGACGTCATCAATCCCACAACGATCCGAGAGTGTTAAGGTGGAAGTTCAAGAGTAGGCTCTCACCGACTTCTGACGCTCTTTTTGTGCAAGAGGTAATTGAATTTTATTATAATTTTAAATCATGTATGAGGTATTGTATTTATTAGAATATTAAATAACATCTTCAATTTATTGTAGGTCGATTATCATCTCACATCGATCGAGCTCGACTCATTCGAGGTTAGCACCGCCATCTTGGGTGTCATCTCACACCCCTCTCCACTCGGTGTGAATTTTCTTATACCGTCAAATCCTTTGAGGAGGGACTACGTTCCCTTCTCGTCGTGGTGTGTCTCGTCCGGTGGATGAGCACCGGCGTGACGCCGAGTTCGAGGGGCTCCACAGTTTGTTCGGGATCCCGATCTTCGTGGTCTCCATCGAGCACCCTCGAGCCTTCACCTTCACGACCCACCGGAGGTCATCGTCGGCCGAGTTCGTTGAGATTCCGATTGTTCGTGAGCGCGCAGCGACCATATGTGGATAGTCGTCCATCGCTTGAGAGACGGACACGGGAAACATGTCGCAGCCTTCTTCTTCTTCATCGGCGATGGTGGTGCTCACCCCGACGTCTTAGTTCCATCGATCGTCGTTGGATCCGTGAATCTATCCGGAGAGTGAGGGCGAGCAAAGGCAACGCGTCGAGAGGTCTATAGAAGAAAAGTGGATTCCAAAGATGAAGAAATGGTTTGAAAGTTTATTGGAGAAGACTGATGTGGTTGCACACATAGAAGATGCATATACACTCGCACTCGGGCCGTGAATCTTCCGACGACGACGACGACGATGACGACAACGACGACGACGACGATGAGAGGTGGAGGTATTGAGCCGGCTGAGGCAGCCCTACATCAGCCTAGTGATACCCTCCCCGCTACTCTTTCCAGATCCATGGTACCGATCCCGAACTGCATCTCGTCATACCATGATGGGGCGACCTATTTAGTGATATGACGCCTCGACGCGTCGTCGAGCGGTTTCGAGCCCGTGAAGCAGCGGTTGGAGCAACGGTAACTATTAAGTCTCATATTCGATGCTTTATAGTATTTCATTATATTTGTTATGTTTTTCATTTTACAAGAACTCATATGCTTAAATGTTTGTAGTTGGAGCTTCGAGAGGTGAACGGCACGGAGACCTTCTACGTGCAATGAGGTCACCAGATGTTAATAGCTCGGTCCCACGTCCGATTCCCCGGCGATGTATTGATACGACGAGCTTTTCTTGAAGAGAAAGAACGCGGTGGTGGTTGTTCGGTCTTGACCGTCAAATCCAGTTGCATTTTTAGGCATCTCGAAACGCCGAGAGGCCTTCGATGTTCGGTAAGTACGCTTTTATAAAATATGCTTGCTTTTTAAAAGTACATCTACTTATATTGATATGTATCCTTACAATAATTTTGCGGATGGTCGATCTATTCATGATGCATCCGATGAATAGACTCGATCCGGGATCGACTTATTGGATGGGGTGGATTCTCATAACACAATCATCCTCGATACCGGTTTTTCGTAAGTATTGTGTCTTTAATACAATCTATATATATTATATATGTAGTATCCGAATTAATTAATTTTCAATGTTGAACAGATGTTTATGCAACAAGCATGGTTCGAGGTACACCAAGGCTTTCATTATTCATTCAAGACCGCGTGAGCACCATTGCTCATTACCCCGACACCATTGCTTCGCATAGGAGCCACCACCGCATGGATGGCGGTTGTCCTCGGCTTTGCGGTCATGAACCATGGATACGTGCACGCAGTAACCTATTTAATACAATAAGTTGCAAAATTGAAAATTTCCTTGTTCATTTTCTAAATATTAATTTTATAGATCATCATCACACGCGTCATCAACCGCGGTTTCGTGATATGTCGCGTGGATATGCACTCGGGTCATTGCGTGCTATTTGACTCGCAACGTTGGTGGATGGACCGTGATCAATTGGATGTGAGGATGATGGAGTTCGAGTGCCTGCATAGATTATTGCGGCCGTTTCTGCTCTTCTCTAGATGGTTCGAGAATAACTCCCACCTGATACCACCATGGAACAATGATGCGATTATTACACATGCTGAAGCTTCAGAGGTATTTGACCAGGACGACGATTTCAGTGATGGTCCATTTGCGTGCATGATTGTAGAACGTCTTATTTTTGGTTCACCGAGCATCGAATGGGGTATGTCTAATACTTTAGCATATAGAAAGAATGTAGGTGGAAGTATATATGAGTTATGTGTAGGGGTGACTAACCGGGTTTCGGGTATCAGGTATTACCCGACCCGACCCGACCTGATTGGGTAATTGGGTACCCGATAACCGTTTTTATCGGTTATCGGGTCGGTACCGGGTAGTTCGTGTCTAAAAAAATCGGGTATCGGGTATACCCGAATACCCGACGGGTATACCCGAATACCCACATTTAATATATCATATGCATTGTTTCTTGTGAAAGGTTTGTACATGAAATGAATTTTCACGTGAGAGAGGCGAGCTACTTGCTTCTCGCAAGCTTCAACATCACCTACTTCACCCCTTTTTCAATGTGATGTGACAATTAGTAAGTTCTCATCCAAATTTTTTCTCATTTCTTCAACACTTTCGTTCTCTTTCTTCTTTTTAGTCTTAAATTCATTTAATTTTTGCAACCACCCTTCATCCTTCTTCATCTTACCACAGGCGTCTCTTTTCATTTCTCTCACCCAAGTATTCATAAATTTATTTCTTTCAATGATCTCATTCTTCATCTTCCCTCAGAGCCTCTTTTCTTCTTTCTTCTATTTCTAGTCAAGTAATTTCGACCCGAGCATATCCACTCCTAAGCCGCTCTCTCTTCCCACTCCAATCGACGAAAATGATCGACTTTTCCCCACGGGTTGCGGTCGTTGAAGAACCCTCAAAAATGGGATGATTTGGATTTTGCGTGATTTCAGATCTTGTTGCAAGATTTGCTGCAAATGGAATTGAAACAACAAAAAAAAAAAAAAAAAAAAGAAATGGCTAGAGAGGAAATCTGGTGTTTTGGTGCACCTAATACCCGATTCGGTTACCCGAGACGGGTATAGGGCACCGACTAAGCAAAACGGCTCTGGATCGAGTATTAGTTTTTGGTAAAATCGGATCGGTGCAGATAATTTCGGGTGGTACACCCGTCTGCATCTAAGTCGACCCCTAGTTATGTGAGCCGTATAGGAAGCCGAGAGTGCCGAGAGCGCGTAGAGGATGATGATTTCTTTTATATTATCTCATGTAATAGATCTTCATTATAATGTCAATTCATAGATTAATTTCAATTTCAATTTCAATTTCAATTTCAATTTCAATTTCAATTTCAATTTCCTTTAGTATCATAATCTTCAATTGACTGGACTCTATTAGGAGGCATAACTGTAATTCCAAAGAACATCTGTGAGGAATAGTCCAACTAGACGTGGCTCAACAGATTGATCCGATCACGGTATGTTTCGCTAGCTTTGCGTAATGGTAGTACTCCCACATAGTTAGATATATGGTGACCTTTATGACTAAAAAATTATATAATCAATTATATGTAAGTGAAATCAAATTGATCGTAAAAAATAACATAATTAAACTTAAATGCGTACCATATAGTCTGCAATGCATGAGAACACGGTATCATATCCATGTCCCACTCCAAACACGCATACGATCACGTGTTGAGATTCACTCAATGTTTTGCTTTCGTGCTTGACTTTGAAAGTGGAGTCCGATGAGGGCACTATATCGTATCTGCGTGATAGTTCCATCGATACCATCATCTTACGCTACCGCTTGTGGGTCAATTCACCGCTGCTCTTTCTTCGCCCATGTCTCTCATCGAACCATTTTTCAGTAATGTGACGGATCGCCTCAATCATTAAGCAAATCGGCAATCGCTCAGCCCACAATAATCGAGAATCAATGATTCGACAATGTTCGATGTCATAAACTGTAGCGCCTAACGGGCACTATGATTCAGCCCACTTCACTCCAACCTCCACCAACTTGGTATATGCGCCACTACCATCTACCTTCACGAGACTTTAACATAGCCATCGCTTTTCAAAGTATGCATCTTGCACGCATAAGCGGCTTTCGGAATAACTTATGGATGGTTGCCCAAATGGGGTGATTTTTTCAGAGATGGTAGTAGCATAATTCGTGTGTTGCATCGTGGTAGACACACTGACCGCGCTCATTATAATGACACGGGCATCTAAACAATCAACATCTCGGATTTGATCCATAAGTAGCTTGTAGTCGAGATGAAACCAAGTCCATGAGACATCATTCTCGATCGGACCAATTCCATAAGCTAATGGAAAACTTGCCGTTCAGGTCCTTTGTCACGACAAAGAATAATATGCCTTTATTGCGCCCTTCAAGTGCGTGCAGTCCACTACAATCACGGGTCTGAGGCACAATATGTACGCCAATCTGCATGAACCGAGCGCGACAAAGAGTGGCGAAAACCGACCATCCGATCCAATATCCAAGTCACCATCGAACCGGATTGCTCATCCGTAACATATGCGAGATAACTCGGTAGTAGTGAAATGATTCTTCATGTCCACCGTATATCATCTCGATCGCCATATTACGGGCTCGTATTGCTACACTATATGTAACGTGTACACCGTACTATCGCTGCAAATCGATCATAATGGACCTCGGCTTTAGCACTTCACCGCCTTCGCGTATTTTTCGTGATATGTATGCTGCGCAATTACACGGGCATTAACCTTCCTTAGTCCGATATTAACTAGGTTACGTGGCAAGTATGTATAGCATCAAACTTGCGGACAAACCAAAATCCACCTTCTGCGATGCACGTAGTAGAAAAGGACATTGATTATGATATCGACATTTGAATGTAATCCTCGAATTATCGGATCGAGGAATAACAAATTCTACTCGACGCTCCAAATGCCATAACCCCACGGATATCTTTAGTTCACCCTTGTCAGTCAAGATGGAACCTTCGCCACCATCGGTTCTGGAACCGAGTCCGGAGGACGAGCAAAGAGATTAATCAAGCATCATGAGGAATAACAGGACTAGCCAGTTGCTCATCTCCTCAACTTCTTCTCGGCTCTAGGCCTCCTACGCAGCGCTATGCGTGTTACTGCATAATCGTAGATGAAGCTTCCCGAATCCACCCTCTCGACGGATCCATGCGCCAAACTCTACAAACGAGCCATAGCTCACCAAAGCAGACATCACGATCTTCTTCCTCTTCATCCGACTGCTTTATCTTCTTCTTCTTCAACGTAGTCATCATCATCATCGCCCTCAACAAGTGTATCACCGTTGCGAAGATATGTTGGGAAACAAAATTCTGGACGGATCCATGTGTTGCGGCATATATTGAGACGTATCAAAGATCAAACCAATCGATGAAGCAAATTGTTGTGTAAATGTCTCATCGAACGATATGTGTTGGGGAGTGTAGTCATATGTTGACGAGGATGGTATCTTGAACGAAGGTCTATATAGTTCTTGCTCTAATTGGGATGTGTCGGCATCGTGAGTCACATAGACCTCTAGTTAGGCATCATGAGCCAATCGAACAAGTTGATAATCATTACTCAAAAGTAATTTGATAATTCTACCACCCGAGATCTCGATAGATAATGCAGTTGGTAGGTTGTACACTTGTACTCAACGAATTTGTCGACATAATTTGATCAATCATCTCTATGAACTCCGAGATAATTACATTGTCCATTCGAACAAAGACATTCGATCGATACCCCCAAATGTAACATGAAGCATGATCCCAAAGGCTCCATATCTAACAATAATGTTCTTCCATCCCGACATCTATAACAACAACAAGATTACATTAATGTAAATATACGCCTTAATATGATTTTTCTAATGTATAAAACAAATATACGCCTTAATGTTTACACTAAAATTATCGCTACAATAAGAAAAATAGTAATCTAATCAAAGTCTAATTAAATAATTAAAGTCTCTACTATAAATAATTAAAGCCTCTTACAATAAATTAATTAAAAGGGACTTATCTAAACGAATTATGCAAGACTTATCTAAACGATAATTATAAATTGCGTAAACAATCGAATTATCTAAACAAAATAAACAAAATAAATCTAAACAAAATTAATAATAACAAATCTAAATAAAACTAAAGATAGTATTATAAATTGCTCGAATTATCTAAACAAAATAAATCTAAACAAAATTAGCAATAATAAATCTAAATAAAACTAACAATAATAAATCTAATATCATAAACAACAATAATTAAGCGTATGAATTAATTAGTTATTTACATTATAATTAATTACTATATTCATCCTAATTGAAAACTTAAGATAACTACACTAAAATTATCCTAATTGATTTCATTTAAAATTAATTTTAAAACAAAAATCTCTCTCCTATCGAATAGCTTTATGTCTCCGTCGATATTTCCTTGTTTCCGATCGAATCGCACATCAATTAATAATTAGTATTAAATTCATTTGATAATTCAAGATTCCTACCGAAAATAGGCTCTCCTACGACAATTGAAGATTCCGATCGACCGAATCATGATTAATTTGATAATCCTTGTTTCCGGTCGACCAATTTGATGTTTCCGTCGAATCGAATCAATTATATATACGAATTATGCAATAATTAATTTAATTATCTAAACAAATTATATCTTCGATAATCTTGTTTCGTCGATCGGAATCACTTAAAAATTAAATTACACTTAAAATCCTCTCCGGTCCGATGATTCCTTGATTCCTACGACCGGAATCAAGGAATCATCGACCGAGAGAGGGATTTTAAGTGTAATTAATTTTTAATTCATTTATGCTTTTAAAAAAACCATGATTCAATGATTTAATTATTATTTTTCATATAAAAACCCATAAAATCATATAAAATCTAATTTCATCTAAACGAATTATATCCAATTATATATACTAATTATGCAATAATTATCTAAACGAATTATATCCAATTATATATACTAATTATGCAATAAATTCAAAACACTAAACTAATTATCCAATTAATTTAATTATCTAAACGAATTATATCCAATTATATATTACGAATTATGAAATAAATTCAAAACACTAAACGAATTATCCAATTAATTTAATTATCTAAACGCAATAATTTATCCATACCAATAAACAATAATAAATCTAAACAAAATTAACAATAATAAATCTAAACACAAATTAATATCATAAACAACAATAAATTCAAAACACGTGTTTAAAATAAATAAAATTCAATAACTTACTTGTTGAGACATAGCTCTTGGTTCGGATTGAAGAAATAAATTTGAAAATTTTGAATATAAAATAGAAATGAACGAACTAAAATTAGATGAGCAAGAGCAAGAGCAATTTATTGGATTTGTATTTGTTACAATCGATTGTATAAATAGGAGATAATTGGTTCAATTATTGGTGGTCAAATCTTTCTTCAAAGATTTTTCTCGCATTTATTTGTCTTCTTCAATTTTTCGCAATTTTAGCCGTAGCTTTTACTTTTCAGAGTACTATTTTGTACAAGATTAATTAATCTGTAAATATGAAGGATAATTTCAATATTAAATATTTCAAAATTAATAAGTTGTGTTATAATTTCAAATTTCAATATTTTACAAAATTTCCATCATAGATTACTTCAGAATATTAATTTAAATATCATACATTCAATTTAAATTAATTAGTATTAAATTAATTTGATATATCCTTGTTTCCTATTTAAAATCGCGATTCCTACGACCCTTTGATGTTTCCTATCGAGCGGAGACATGAATTAATAATTTGTATTAATTTCATTTCATATATACTTGTTTCGATCGATAATTCCTCTCCCACGATCAATTTGATGTTTCGGTCGAACGGAGATATGAATTAATTAAAATTGTATTAAAAATCCTCTCTCCTCGACCAATTAGTATTAAAAATTTGATTTTTAATTGAATTAATTAAAATCCAAATTTCGGTCGATGAAAGTCCTCTCTCCGTCGATGATTCCTTGATTCCTACGACCGAAACAAGGAATTGTCGAATCGAATTTTCGATTTTAGGTGTTAATTAATTTTTGATTCATTTATTTTTAAAAAAACATGATTCGTGATTTAATTATATTTTTCATGATTTTCTCACACTTTTTCTCTATATAAAGTAATTTAAAGAATAACTGATTATAATTTCGAAATCATTTATCTGATTCACATGTTGTCAACAAACAACAATATTACTGATTCACATGTTAACGGACAAAAACATTATCAGTGGCAAGTCATTTCAACCGATTTAAACCGCACTAGATATGTATATTAAAAAATATAAATGGGTATGTTGTGTATTCATTTTGGAAAATAGGTATGAGCTGTACACACTTTTACAAAGGTGTGTAGTTTGATAGATTTCCCTACTAATTAATTAAATAAAAATAAATATCATTTTAAACACAAAATTATCCTTGGTTTATTAAAAATATTTCAAACTATCATAAATATTTATTTAAACCAAAAACTATCAATATTGTATTAAAAATATCTTATCTCTATTTTATGACCCCCGAAATCTTAACGTGGCTAGTCAGATATCACATAGAAAAGATAAAATAACATAAATATCACATTGAATACCTGGCATCCATATGCATGAGGTGAGCCATATCAAAATTTCGAAGGTTGTAAAATGAACATACGATATTTTTGATACAATATTAATAGTTGATGGTTTAAATAAATATTCATAATTATTCGAAATATTTTTGACAAAGCCAATACAATTTAAGGTTTAAAGTAATAATTACTAATCAAATATATAATAAACAAAAGAGATGGGGCCCACAGCACGGTGCAGCAAGATGCATTCAAGTTTTTGCCAAAATTTAAAATAAGAATTTTCTACTGTAATATAAAAATTAAAACAGAAAATGAGGTATAGTATAGCGATGGATGAAACAAAAGTTGAGAAATAATGGAGTATGACATAATATATGAAATAGAAGGGACAGAGAATAGGTACGACGAAAGCGGGCGATAAGCAGAAGGGTCCCACAATTGGACTCTCCCCCGACAAACATGGCTCGATTAAAGCACATAAAACACACTCACACACCACCGCCACATCTCTTTCTCATCTCTGCTCTCCTTTTCTGCTTCACTTTCTCAGTTTTTTCTCTCATCTCTCTTTCTAAGGCCCATCCACACACACATATGTATATATGTGTGTGAATTGTGATAATGCCTCTTCGCTCTTTATCTTTTTCTTCACTGTCTTTTTCTGTGGTTGGATACAGAAATTGTATATGTATTGTTTGCGGTAGTGTCGCTTTTGATATAAAGAGACAATGTTAGAATTGTGACTTTAATAAAGTCACTGCACCCTGCTGTACTCTCTGTGACATCTCATACCTTATATCTATGTATTTGTGTGTATGTGTGTGTGTGTTCGAGAAGAGAAGAGAGAGAGAGTCATGACTGATTGTACATTTAAGAATGAAGTTAAATGGTGTTTCTCGTTGTGGAAAGCTTAGATGTTGATGGAGTGATAGTGGAGCACACGATTAATTAACTACCTATGTTTGTGCAAATTTTGAGATTATTGATTGCATTTATTAGTGGGTCCGTTTATAGATAGAGCATAAAGTAGGGTAACGTAATGGTGGTTTACATCGATTATCGAATTGTATTAAAAAATTTGATCCAATCAAATCGATCTTGTGCCTTCGATCAAATCAAACCGATCAAAATACAAATAGTCTAAATCGTCGAACGATCGAAATATATATAACATTCATCATGTATATATTTCGATCGATTTTAACCGAATCGAATCTCATTTTGACCAAACTATCGACCGAACGATATATATTTCGATTTTTGATTTTGTAATCGAATCAAAATCAAATCATATCCAAACCCACTGAAACTCATCAGTTCAATTCGAATCTTTAATTTCGGTTCGATTATACTCACCCCAACCATGAAGTATCAAAATTTGATCAATCTTCATTATTGCCAAACACGCCCCCTAGAGGGAGGGGAGGGGGGGTTAGGTTACAGTAACAGGCTTTTCAAGTGTTCGTGTGCAGCTGTTACAGTAACCGGATCTTTACGGATCCTCTGACTTGCCCGCTGCGCTTTTTTCGTTCCAAATATTTCCCATAAACAAATTGCAGAAACTTATTATTAAAATTCTAAAAGAAACTATTAAATGATTAACCAAAATCAATTTAGTAACTAATTTATAAGATAGACAATAATAACAATCCATAACTGTATAAAAAAAAGTTTAATAAAAAAAGCAAGTCTCGAAGTGCAATCACGAAATCTTATGTGAGACGGATTGTTAAACAATATTTATGTTCAGATTCACTTTACGTTTCACACATAATTACATGATTGTTTGAAACAATTTTCAGCTTGGACAAATCAGGCAAGGGAGGTTTTCCGAAATTCAATTCCTACCGTTCTTCCCTTTAGTGGCGGTAGACATACTGCAATCAATTGAGAGCTTATGCTTCCCCAATTGTTTTTTGTGGAGGGGGGTTCGTACGCCGTAAATTTTGTGATTTGTCGGAAATTTGTACTACGTTCCCTCCTCGATTAGAATATGTCTCTCATTCAAATAAGTATTGCTCGGTCACACAATAATAAGATTTCTGTCAACAAAAACTTATGTGTTCGCTCTTGCTTCCCTTCTATATTTAGCCACTGAAAATTTGTATACAATATTACTTCCTTCATTCCATCAAAATAGTCCACTTTTTTTTTTAAAGGTTTAAGAAAATTTATTTAACGAGGAATAAGGTCAATATACCTTTCGTGTAAGATGAACTAGGTTGAGAGGATAGACGTCTCACAACTTCTTTAATATCATGGGTGGTAGTAACTTACTGTATGCAATCAAACTGGGCTTCCCGCAAAACGGAACAATTTGAAAAATGTAATTTATATACCATTGTTCTATTTTAACCTTATGTAACATATTTCTTTTCACTAACATTAAGTAAGGGTATTTTTGAGAAAAAAAAAGTTTTAATACAATTTAAATTGGGAAAGTTAACTATATTTTGAGACATCCCAAAAAATATTAAAGACTAAAGTGATAGTTGGTATACAGGAATGAAATTAGATAGGAATGGAATGATGAATTGAATAGAATTGTATATATGATTCATATTGCTGGTATGTACAAGAAATTAACGAATATGAATGAAATAAAATAAATAAAATAACCATTATTTTTATAATTTATGTTATTATTACTGTAATAATTAATTAATTAATTAATAATAATAATAATAATAATTATTATTATTATTATTATTATTATTATTATTGTTATTATTATTATTATTATTATTATTATTATTATTATTATTATTATTATTGTTGTTGTTATTATTATTATTGTTGTTGTTATTATTATTATTAAGTTTTAATGCCTTAAATTCAAAGACTAATTTCATAGGACATATGGAGTATTATAAAAAACATTAAATTCAAATTTTCAATCTATAACTATTTCCGTCTCCAAAATTTGTTCCTATTTTGTTTTTGGTACATTGCCTAATTTATTCCATTTCTATTTATAAAAACTACCCCACAAAATACTTCATACTTAATTACTTATTATCCTCACATTTTTTATTTATATTTTTTATTACTCATGATCCACTACTATATCTACTTATTACCTTTAACAATATAATTTATTTACATATTTTATCATACATGGTCCACCATTAATTAATTTAACAATGCACTAAAGTAGGACCCTTCTTTACTCACAAAACACTCTAACAATTTCTAGAATTAACAACTATTACATATTGTGTGTGTGTGTTGGCCTAGTGGTAGAGTGGTTAATGTCCGAGGCCAAAAGTCTCGGGTTCGAATCCATCGTGACGCAACCTTTAAAATTTTTTGTATTAATTAACCAAAAAAAAACTATTACATATTGTGGGACGAAATGAGTAGTAAAATAATTACAATTTGTCAAACCAAAGGAAAGAACAAACAACAAGAACTCTGGGAGGGGCATTTCCCCCGCCACTCACTCTCTCTCTCTCACTCACACACAAAAGGGCAGTACTACAATGGCCTTTAGCTTGTGCTTCCTTGCAGCCGTTAATCTCAACTGCTAATGCTTCTCATTCAACTGCTAATGCCGAACTAATCACATCTCCTTTTCTTGTTATCTAATCTCAAAATTTCTTACAAACTCATTTCCATAAAACTCTTACTCTCTTGACTTTTCTTTAGAGTCAAGCCCCTACTACTTTTCTTGCTTTAAAAGCACTATCTTTGTACCTTTCTTCCCCACAACTTATCTCGTTTCCTCTTTTTCCCAATACACATTCTTGAAACCAGTTACTGCTTCCTGCCAATCTCCAATTGTTATTGCATCTTTCCCTTTTTAGTGCTTTTCTGCATTCAAAAGAAACTCCCACATCAATCCTTTTCCCTTTTGGTGGAACTCATGGAAATTGATCTGAACCTTGCTGTTTGTGATGAGATGGAGAAGAATGCATGCGATCGTTTTAGTTTGTCTAATTCTACTTCATCTCACTCTTCAAATGCGTCTGCCTCTTCCTTTTCTTGCTCAGCATTTGAATCATCATCATCATCGTCGTCGTCGTCAATCTACGTGGAGCTATGGCATGCCTGTGCAGGACCTGATACCATTCTGCACAAGAAAGGAGATTTAGTTGTGTATTTCCCTCAAGGCCACTTGGAACACGCTAATTTTACGCCTTCAGAGACGCCGTTGTTTGATCTTCCTCCTCAGATCCTCTGTAGAGTTGTGGATGTTCAGCTAACTGTATGATTTTGCATATTTTCTATAAAAAATTCAAGAATGTGTCACTATTTTGATGTGCTTGACTCAATACTTCCTTTTTAATGCTAAAACAGGCTAACAATGAAAATGATGAAGTTTATACTCAGCTGTCTTTAAATCCCCTGCCACAGGTACTGTTCCAGGTCATGAACATTTCAGCTAATTTGAAGGTCATGTAATAATTATTGAAGGTTTTAAGTATTTAATAGAAGTTAAAAAGTTTCCATATATAGAATATATTAAGAGTTTGTGTGATCAATGCACAAGCATGTAAATTGACCAGTTTTGCTAATTGCTTAATTTTTCAGTTTCTGAATGATGTTTAAATATAAATGCAGATGGTAGGTGTGAAATTAGAAGGAAAAGAGAAAGAAAATGTGGGAGTCGACGAAGGTGGTAAGTCGACTTCCCACATGTTCTGCAAGACCCTCACAGCTTCTGATACAAGCACTCATGGTGGCTTCTCCGTTCCTCGTAGAGCTGCTGAAGACTGCTTCCCTCCTCTGGTCGCGTTTTCCATTCCATGGACTAGTTTTGGATGGCTAATAGTTTTGGATGGCTAAAGTTTTTTGATGAATTTATAACATATTCCATTCTGCAGAACTATGAAGAACAAAGGCCCTCCCAGGAACTCGTGGCCATGGACCTCCACGGAGTGGAGTGGAAATTCAGACATATCTACAGAGGTATTTGCATCAATTTTGGTATATGTTTTGTATCATACTATGTTATGTGTGTTCTAAGTGTTTGGTTCTGAACTTACAGGCCAGCCACGACGACACTTGCTCACCACGGGATGGAGTGCATTTGTCAACAGCAAGAATCTTGTATCCGGTGATGCAGTTCTATTCATGAGGTACATTACATATTCCAATCTTGAAAGGAAAAACTACTTTGTGTTTAATTCCATCTTGTCATATGAGAAGGGAAATTGAAATAAGTCAATTTGCCATGCTAAAATGGAGTGAAATAAGTTCCTTTTATTTTGAAGCAACAAAGTTTCATTTTTTATTTTATTTTAATGATTCTGTCATGATGGGGCATTGCAGGGGAGAAGCTGGAGGTGTGCGACTGGGAATCCGGAGAGCTGCTCGGCCTAGAAATGGTCCATCTGTTACGGTTATAAAAATCAGACTTATCATCCTAGTGTTCTCTCTCATGTAGCAAACGCATTGTCAAGCAATGGCATGTTTAATGTAGTCTGTAGCCCAAGGTATTGTATTGCATCCTCTTACTTTGACTGAACTAACTTGACTTTGATCTCTCAAATCTCCCAAACTCAAACACTTTATTCTTGTCCATTGACTGTTTATAACCTTATCGTATTGCAGGGCAAGTCACTCCAATTTTATTGTTCCCTACCAAAAATACTTGGAATGCACTGCCTCTCCCATACCTGTGGGTACGAGGTTCAGGATGAAATACGAGCTGGATGATTCTCCAGAAAGAAGGTTCAACAAAACTAACTTTAACTTTTTCTTTTTTCTTCTTGGATTCATCTTTTTGAAGAGGTATATTAGCTCTTGTAGGTTCAGTGGAGTGGTGACCGGAGTCAGTGATGTCGATCCCTACAGATGGCCCAACTCAAAGTGGAGAAGTCTAGTGGTGAGTATTTATTACAAGTCTCAAATCTGATGACTGTTTTCTGTGGTTTTGCTACCATCATAATTGGCTTGACATAACGACTGTTAATCCTTTGTAAAATAATGAGATTTTATAGTGTGAAACGCAACCATTATATGTTTTATCTGCCTTAACATTTATGAAGTATATGGTATTTACTCTAGCATTGGACATATTCTCTCATATGCATCCCTTTTCATATATATTCGCTAAGGTAGTGTTTGATTTTCATGATATAAAATATTGATAAAATATAGGATTGAGTATTTGAAAGATAAGATAGTCAAACAAGTTCAAAATTGATCAATCAATCAAAGTAAATGATGAATTATTTTTATATCTATTCATCCTAACACTCAAAATAAATGCCCCCTAAAAGGATTAGTGGTGTCCCGTGCTTGTAGGTCCATTGGGACGACATGATTGATCAGCAACGGGTTTCTCCATGGGAGGTCGACTCCTCATCTAGCTACACACCTTTGAGCTTCCCGAGTTTCAAGAGACTCAGGTCATCTCCAAGTGGCAGCTCAATCTCAGGTAGATGTCTTGTTTTCACATAGTCTTGTGTGCAGAACAGAGAGTAACTAACCTTGTTGTTTTTTATGTTTTTAAGGTGGAGATTACGTGAGATCCTGTAAGGTCTTGCAAGGTCAAGAAAAGGTAGCGAAGAAGATGAGCAATGGTGATTGGTTTCCAGAGGTGTTGCAAGGTCAAGAAATGGTAGCAAAGATGATGAGTGATGGCGATTGGTTTCCAAAGGTTTTGCAAGGTCGAGAAATTGCAGCACCTAGCTTCTACCCTCTAGCTTCCGAGGGAGGTAGAAGGTTGCCGTTCCGCCCATCTTCAAAGGATTGAGGATACCGGAAACTGCATCCATGCATCGCAATGGGAGTGACTTGGTAGGAAGAGCCATTAATCTTTCGCAACTGCATGGCTGCGACAACCTGCTCTTTCAACTCCAAAGGCTATTTAGCATGCAACGCGCATGATGATGATGTGGACAAAACTAGGGGCGAGCATCGGGTTGGATTGGTGAAGAAACTTCAATCACCTTATCAAACTGTGCTGCAGATAATAGCATTGTAATTCGCCTTATGAGGTCTGAATTCATATGTATCCAATGCAAATGCTTCTCGCTCCCATTTAAGTTTGATTCTATCTCCCTTCCATTGTACGTGAGATTGTGATGTGTGCAAGTTGTTCGAATTATGATTTAGCTAACTCCTATAGTCCTATTATATCATATTGCATGACCCATATTAAAATATACCCCATCAGTCTCACTCAAGACGGTTGATTTTTTTTCGACACGGTTATTTAAAAAAATTGTATAAAGTGATTAAAGTGATAACAAGTAGATAGGTCCCACAACTTTTGAAAAGATAATTATTTTCTAAAAAAAAGGAAACAGACCATCTTGGATGGAATAACCCAAAAAAAATACATATCATCTTAGGTGGACGAGGGAGTACTTCTTAAACGAAAGTTTTATATATCTTTGGAAGTGTTGGTGAGTGGTAAGCTACAGCCTACCACGTGAGATCAAGTAGAACTGCATGAGTTTAAGATACATAGACCACAGTATTGAGCAACAGCATCCTCACTGTTCCTTCAAGAGCTCACGCCCAATAATCATCCTTTGGATTTCACTCGTTCCAGCTCCAATCTCATATAATTTGGCATCCCTCGGGAAACGCCCAGTCGGGATTCGTTTACATAGCCATTGCCACCCAGACACTGAATCGCCTGAAACATAATCAGACTCACAAAGTCAGCTTACCCGTTCGTGTTTATTCATGATCATGATTCGGTTATTTAGACTAAAGGAAAGTATGTCAAAATCAGTTAGAACTTTTGTACCTCAAGAGCAACTTGTGTTGCTCTTTCAGCTGCACAGAGAATGACACCGGCACAGTCCTGCACAAACTAATTCAATCGAGATTTCAAAAAAAAGGGGCCTCAAATTCAGGAATTTAGTCAGCCAAGACGAAGCAGGAGAGTTTTGCAGATCTTTGGATTAATATTTCCGCTGTCACAGTCCCTAGCGACGGAGTATACATATGACCTGAAACATATAGAAATTTGTTATAATGGATCTGCATGAATGAACGTTCGTATGCAGGTAATGACACGACCTGAGTCTCCCACTTTGAAGACTGTAATGAAGTATACATATCAGCAATTTTTCCCTGTATTTAGTACAATATCAGATCAGTATCGGATTGTAGAATCAATGGGGTATCATGATTTACTACAGCTTGTCTCAACCTTTATAAATTGAAATTCCCCGATTGGTCAACTGAATTGTTCTCGCTGTTTGACATAGGGAAGAACAACATCAAGACACACCGGCATGATTCCTAGAGGCCCTGCTGCCAAAACGAGCCTCTCCAGATCTAAACCCAACATCATGACATAAACTCCTGATATATCAAAGCATTATCAAAGGCCTCCCAGATGTAACAATTCTGGTAGAAGAAATAGTTAGGTTCTAAAAGAATGCTAGAGGAAAATTTTTCCACTGGGATTAAGCCTGAGTTGATCACTCAAATACCTTTTCCCTCCTGGCCCAGAATGTTTTCTTCAGAAACAAAGCAATATTCAAACACTAGCTCGCATCTGCAATTATTTTGCGAACTCATTATGAAGGCCAACACAAATTTGAAATCAGAGTGAAAGCTGCCAGGAGCAATTATGCTTATGTATCACTTCCACGCATCTCAAGCTTGTCCAGTTTCTGGGCGGTGCTAAATCTGCATCAGCATTAGGAAAACAGAAATTTTCAGTTAAAGATTACTCTCAAACTACAGAAAAATCTCCTGAATTAGCTGTAAATTATCACTTCCCTAAATCTAATGCATCATATATCTTTCTGTCTCTTGTGCCACTGTGCTTAAAATGCCCATAATAGTATTTGCCTATTTGGAAAACTGAGCACAGACAATCTATCCATCTTTTAACTCCCAAAGGCAAAAAAATCCTATGCCTTATAATCTACATAACTTGAGCTAAACTTTTTCACCTACGAGAGGTGCTGACAACAGTGCACTTTCACTAACAGAAAAAATATCATACCCAGGCATATCCTTCTCTATGATAAATGCTGTGATTCTTTTTGAGTGAGCTGCCATATCTGTTTTTGCATAGACAACCTGATCCAATCTAAGCAATGAGCAACTCAAAGTCACTGAAAGCTAGAACACAAATTGAGTGGAAATACATATTGACTACCAATTGTCACGGTTTATCACTGGCGAGAGGCAATATCAAAAGGAGTCACATTTTTTAATAATCATTACAAAGTTCGGTATTTTAGTCAAGATCCCCTAGAAAGTGCACTGAATACTGTTACAGAAATTGCTGTAAGGAATCACATTTTTTAACCTACCCATATTTTCAAAAGGATTGCTTTTTGTGCCTATGGCATTTATGCTAACACATAATACACTTTACACACTACCTTCTCCCTACTTCATTAGTGAATATTGTCGAAGTAATGGAGTTCTTAAGCCAGCTGCTGTAAGAACCAGAAATAAGGCTCGTCATTTACATACCAATGTCTCGGCAATAGGACCATTAGTGCACTACATCTTGTTCCCATTGAGAATGTAACCACCATTACCACGATCAGCTTTGCATTTCATGCTAACTACGTCGGAGCCAGCTAAGTATTCAAAGAAAAAGTTAAATATTATTTATCCAGAAAGTATGGTTTGTAGCAAGAAGAAATATATAGGTTCAGATGAACTACCATTAGGTTCACTCATTGCAAGAGCTCCTACATGCTCCCCACTTATTAGCATGCTCCCCACTTATTAGCTTCATCAGAATAATATTACAAAGAGAAAATAGTTACTGTCAGAACATATGAGAACTGCAAGACAGTGTGTAGCAGGACAATGTGCAGGATTAAATAGGGTATTAGAATTAGAAGTACGCAACAATATTGTAATAGCAAAAATGCTGTTAATTAGCTTCACCGACCAAATCCTTTGAACTATATCTCCTGCATCACTCTGGTCTACACCCATACTGAAGAATGTAGAAACTCGGTTAGTAGAAAGTATCACTAGTAAGAACATTATCTTTCCTTAAACAGAAATTAATTTGCCTTGACATTCATCAAATAGTAGTTTGTATTGCAGATTTAATCTTTTAGGGAAATGACAGACCTTCACATTCTTAACAAAGAAGTAGATGTCAAATAGATCCAATCTTGATATTTGGAATAAGAATTCACAAACAAGAGTTCATAGAGAATGAACAAGTGAGATGCAGCACACCTTTGGCAAGTACTTTTGCTTCTGTGCCGGAGTCCCATTCCTCACCTTCATATAATCAATGTTGCACAAGCTTAAAAGGTATATAATTGGTTCAAAGGTAACTACACTTAAGGTAAAGTAATTACCAATTGATTTATGCATCGGTTAGAATGTGCACCATATGAAAGACCAACTGACCCCGACTCCCCAAGGCACGGCTGATTTCCTCCATAGCTATACAATGATATATATAGCCGAGGCCAAGTCCTCCATATTCCTCCGTAGCGGTTCACTTGGATATCAGATACAATTTGTCAGCATACATCACATGTTCCAATGAAAAGTAAAGGTAAAGAAATTAGTGCATTGACAGGTTGTACCTGGGGCTGTGATCCCATGGAGATTAAAATCTCCCATCAATTTCCATAGATTAAAGGTAACAAAGTTAGCTCGCATTTAACTAGCATTGCAAATAGCATATGAGAAATCTAAAGCATAAATAACCTTTGGGAAGTAGTTAGATCTGTCCACATCTGCGGCATAAGGTGCAATGTTTTCTTCAGCAAACTGAGACACACTTTCTTTGAACTGTCAACATAAGAGTTATTAAGCAGTAATAGGAATATAAAACGACATTGAAGAATGAAAATGATACTAAGGTGTTGACAACACAATCTGCAATAAAATGCGAAAAAACAGAACACCAAACCCTCCTGTTTAACCATTGCACTATAATTAGAATGTTGATAGTTATAGCTTTCAGAAACAAAACAAAAAAATGTTGATAGGGTGCATAATTTGGATGCATAATGCTCAATCTTTAGGTGGTGTTTACTTTGCATGATTAGATTGGATAGATAAAATTAATCTAACCTAATCAAGTGTTTACTTTTAAGGATTAATATTTGAGGATATCCCAAAGCTCGGGATTATTTTAATCCTTTGAATTGTTCTTCATTAATTTTAATCCAACCAATATAGGTAGGATTGGAATAATCATTCAAATAAAGAGAAAATTATTTATCCCACTTTTAATCCTTCACTAATTCTTTGTAGTAAACGAAGGATTGATAGATAAAAATTATCTTATCACACATTTAATCCATCAAATAATCAATCCTTCAAAATACTAATCATGCAAAGTAAACACTCCCTAAGGAATTCGAAAAACCTCAAAAAAAAAAACACTCGCTAAATAATTACCAGTCATGTCTACGGACTTGGCAGAAAATAATCGCTAATTAACGAAAGGAAGATCATCTACGAAAATTCACTCACTAGAACCCCTCAATCAACATTTTTCATTATTTTTCCAGCTACAATTTCAAAAAAATCCATAATCCAATCGGAAAGCCAGATCAACCACTGAGCATAAACAGAGCAAAACTGTAGTACCACGCGCATATTTTACACATATACACAGCTGTTCATAGCATTAACACAATTGCAGAAGAAGGAAATACTTGTTTCTGGGTATCATCAAAGAGGAGAGATGTTGAGAAAGCTCAACGAGTGGGTGTAATCGAACCAAATCAGAACGAATACCATCGTGCTCAAGCTTGGTTTGTTTAGTATCGAGTCGAGTCTCGAGTTTTATTTATCGAATATTTCGAGCTACTTATTCGAGAGTTTTATTTATCGAATATTTCGAGCTCTTTATTCGAGCTTTAATCGAATCGAAATAAACTTTATAAATTTAGATATATGTTTAGAATATTGATTATTTTATTTTAAAAACAAATTATTTTATCCATAATAACACAATATATTTATTGATTTCTTATAACAAATAAAAATAGTTAGAGATTTAATACAATAATTACTAATTATAGAAAGAAAATAATTATATCTAGTTAATAATTTTATATTTTCAAAGTAAATCAGTTAACGAACTTGTTCACGAGCTAATGAGTCGAATACTATCATGTTCAAGCTTGGTTTGTTTAGCTAACGAGTTTCACTAAACAAACTCGAACAAACTTTTATCGAACCGAACTCCAAATAACTCACGAATAAACATTTCATTTCTCAGTCACATGAGTAACGATGGTTCTCCTGAATAATGAAGAAATGAGGGACCTTGCTGCAAACAGCTTCTGCATCTTGTCTTGGAAATTCCTTCTCTTCAATCAGAAGTGGAGAAAGCAGAAGCTTTAGGAGCTGGGATTTGATATCAATTTGGGTTGGTCTTTAAAGAACTAAATGGAGCATTACTATTAGGTAGTGGAAACAGATTTATCATTAAATATTCCAAATTCACACGCAAGAAAATAATTTTGAGGAATATATTATAAATAAATTTTGAGGATGAGAGTGAATCATTTCAATCAATACTGCAAAACAGAGAGAGAGATAAGAATTGCTCTTACAAAAAAACAAGAACAAGGGTCTAAATTTTAGCTAATCATTTCAAAATAAAAATTTCCCCAAGACTTTCTCTGTCATCTACTATCATTATCTCCCTCCATTCCTAAGGATCTAATTTGAGACATTATTTCCTTAACACACTACATGAACATAACATTGATGTCACACAAATTATTTACCCAGGTCGCTGCCAGATAAGGTAGCTGAAAGCCTTTTTGTGCAAGTTATAGAAACAGCCTTAACTAAAAACAGTTCCCAAGCCTAAACTAGAGTTAATGATGGAAATAACAAAACAAGTAGTCGAAATTAAATTTTCACATGACTTCAAAACATTCTAACATAATCAAGTGTTTACTTTTAAGGATTAATATTTGAGGATATCCTAAAGTTCATTATTATTTTAATCATTTGAATTGTTCTTCATTAATTTTAACCCAACCAATATAGGTATGAGTGAAATAATACTCCAAATAAAGGGAGAATTATTTATCCCAATTTTCATCCTTCACTAATCCTTTGTAGTAAACAAAGGGTTGATAGATAAAAATTATGTTATCACATATTTAATCCATCAAATAGTCAGTCCTTCAAAATACTAATGATAAAAAATAAACACTCCATAAAAGATTATGCCATTTGTTGTAATTGCAAACAAATTAATAGATATTGTGGGTATCCCTCACAAAAAGGATGATGTGGGTATTTCAACGTTTTAAGGGTTGATAATGATCGCGCAAAATACAACATGCAATATTTAAAAAAAATAAAGTTGATAACCTATTAAATGAAGAGGTTAGTTGTATATAATAAAAAATTTCACTCATTTTATGGTATACAATAGGACTCTTAAGTAATAGCGAAATGAATATCATAGATACAATTTGTGTGGTAAAATTAAAGCTAATGTGGACCACCTATCATATTTTTATATCAAAATTTAAAGATTATATAATCTAAATAAAAAAAAAAAGTAAAAGTAGTATTATTACACATGCAATTACCCAAAAGAAAATGCTCTTTCACATTTACTTTTAGAATTTTAGTGCAGAAGAATATATAAAAGATAATTTGAGCCAGTCGCCATTTTCAATTTTAAGCTGTAGACAGAAGCTTCGTGAGTGTAAATGGGCCCAATCATCCATGATTCCAAAGAAAAGGCCCAATAAACGAGCAGAATAATCTATATTCACTTCACAAATATTTAATTTTTTATTTGTAGATTCTACGCTCCTTCAACCCGAATCCTATAAACACCTCTCAATCCGCTAATTGTTCTTTCTTTCTTCTTGAGATCGAACTATTCGAACCTTTATTTCTTGGGCTGTTCCAATTAGTCACCTTTAGAGGTAGAGATCGATTGTTGTTTCCATGCTTCGTTCTGTAACGCGAATCTCAACTTCACTACTTCTTGAATTTAATTTTGTTAGCTCGATTTTTTATGCATTTTATTCATTTCTTCTTGCTTGAAGACATTTCGCCATAGGTTTTTGGCGTGCAGAAACTGATGGTTTAGTTGATTTTCTAGGTTTTCTACTATTCAGTACATTAGTAATTTTCCATTATGATTATTTCTCTTTTGACAGATGCTCAGATGTGGAAGTGGAATTTATCTGTTGAGAGATTGATATGCAAGCTTAACTTATTTTTTAAATAAACAGTTATAGGCTTGGTTAAAATACTGCGGATGAGGATCTCGGTTTGTTTTGTGTGTGTGTGTGTGTTCTCTGTCTTTTTGAAACTAGGTTTGTGCTGGAAATGTATTAACTGACACAGGTTACCCCATATTTATCGATGATTTGGTATTTTCTTTTGAATGATGCGTTTTATCTATTGTTTTTTGCGAGCAGAGTTTGGAATATGTCGCGTAGAGATGCAGAAATGAAGTTTAACAGAGAGGAAGATGATGATGGCGATGGTAGGGGCCTCGAGGCATGGGAGAGGGATTATGCAGATGAGAGATCGTGGGAGTCTCTGCAAGAGGACGAGTACGGCCTTCTCCGACCTATCGACAACAAATCTCTCTACCATGCTTAATATCATCGACGTCTTCGGACAACAACAGCTACTCAGATTCAAAAAGGATTGATTCGCTATTTGTACATTGTTATTGACCTCTCACGGGTATGTCTTCTATGATGTTTGTTTTTAGTTTATTTTGCATAATTAATTGCTTGATGCTCCCTCGTGTGAGTTGATAGAGGATGATTTTGGGCTAAGATGTAGTTGCCTGGTGTGGAAAGCGTATTCTTGTTACAATTGAATTCCTATAAATTTTGATAGGCACTTGAAAAATTATAGGGCTGAATTTATACAATCAAGAGAAGGATGCTTGTTTCAAATATTTCCTAAAAATTAATGTTACGATTTACCTCAATAGTTAGATGATGAATTTGGGGTAAGATGTAGTTGACTGGTGTGAAAAGACTATTCTTGTTACGATTTAATTCCTATAAATTTTGATAGGCAATTGAATGATTATAGGACTGAACATACAATCAAGATAAAGATGCTTAAATTCAATTTTCCTAAATGCTAATGTTACTCTATGATAGAGTTGACTGATGTGCATTGCATTCATTTTGTCCAACCAGACTGAATTGAATTAGTCGAAGAGTATGTCCTTGCTCTTTGAAATGTAGGCAGCTGGAGAGTCGGATTATAAACCTAGTCGAATGGTGCTGGTTGCTCGACAAGTGGAAGCTTTCATCAGAGAATTCTTCGATCAAAATCCCTCGAGTCAAGTTGGATTAGTGACACTAAAAGATGGAGTGGCAAATTGCCTAACAGACCTTGGTGGGAGTCCTGAGTCGCATATCAAAGCTTTGATGGGTAAGCTGACAAGTCGGGTGACGCATCCCTTCAGAATGGGTTGGATCTCGTGCAGAGCCTCCTTAACCAAATTCTTCATATGGTCACCGTGAAGTTCTTATCTTGTATTCTGCGCTCAGTACTTGCGATCCAGGAGAAATCATGGAGAATCCAAAAATGCAAGGCATCTAAAATCAGGTGCTCAGTCATCGGTCTCTCTGCTGAGCTCTACATTTGCAAATATCTTTGTCAAGAAACTGGTGGATCATAGGATCATAGGATCATACTCTGTAGCATTAGATGAGGTGAGTTACATTTATGAATAATGCATATTGATGTCAATAGAGCAGATAGTTTATGGAACATATCCTATGAAACCACTTTTTTCGTTGGTGTCGAGGGGAAACCTAGTTATTACTTAATAGGACAAAATTCAAAATTGTGCAGTGTAATCCAATTACAAATGTTTCGTTGACAGTTTCACTTGAAAGAATTAATCTTCGAGCACGCACCTCCACCTCCGGCTATAGCAGAATTTGCAGTTGCAAATTTGATTAAGATGGGCTTTCCTCAAAGAGCAGCAGAAGGTATAATTTCAATATGTTCTTGTCATAAAGAGGCTAAGGTTGGCGGCGGTTACACTTGCCCCAGATGCAAAGCACGTGTATGTGAACTGCCCACGAGTGCCAGATATGTGGCCTGACCCTTGTCTCTTCTCCTCATTTAGCAAGATCGTATCATCACTTGTTTCCTATAACGCCCTTTGATGATGTGTCACCATCAGTCACAAATAACCGCAAGCAAGCTTCCAAAAAATTGTTTTGGGTGCCAACTAAGTCTTCTAAATCCTGGTAAGTGGTTTATCAGAAATGGACTAAAACTGTGATTGCCGTTTGCAAAAGGAATCTGTTACTTATATGCCTATGCTGCTGTATTATGTAGCATTTCAGTTGAGGTGGCTTGTATGCAATTTTACGAGTTAGCGCATGGGAATGAAGTATGATAATTCCCCCAAAGTCATTTTCATTGCCCATTTTCCTAAAATTTCCTGCAGTAGGACTTGGTTAATAGTTATTTAGTCCACCTCTGAAAATTTGTGATATATCGTGTCTAAGGTTACTGGTTACTTGCCATAATGATCTTCACTCCATTTGTGCTGATGCAGGAAAGATGGCAGCTCCATTTGTTTCTTGTCCCAAATGCGAGCAATTCCTTTGCCTCGATTGCAATATTTACATCCATGAGAGCCTGCATAATTGCCCAGGATGTGAGAGCTTCCGGCATTCTAAATCAGTTGGTGCGTGGCATGATCACTCACATGTTTAGCAGCCAACATTTGCCCATATTTTATAACGCTTTTTTGGCCGGATGAAGGACTTATAATTCAACACCGACCAAAAAGACTAGTCTTGATTCGAGCGGTATACTGTGGTGCTATCAATTTTGATCAATACGAGGCAGCTTCACTTAAATATTACTGAACGAGTAACATCCGATCCCATTCCACACTCTTTCCCTTTCATACATTTTACAGAAAACCAGTCATCAGTTAGGCCTCATATAAGCTTCTTTAACGCGATAATCCATCTCAAAGGCTACACAGAGAAATCGACTAAAAACATAAGAAAATGAGCCACTATAATACACACAAATCATTTGATGATCCCTGGGGGGGGGGGGTAAAATTTGCTAGCTGAAACCTATACTCCTAAACTAATGAATTTTGACAATATACAGGCTACTCTTGTTAAGAGAACGACGTCCTAAACTAAGCTTTCACCCTAAGTAGAAGCAAAAACAAATAAGACTTCCTCCAACTTCACTGAAACTGTAAGCAGTCAGATGTATAATCTTCAAGGATGAAGCTCCACCTGTTCCCGGATGAAGAAAAATACCAGGCATCGACACGAATCAACTCATAAAATTCAGGCAGAATTAATGGGTCAACCAATGCAAGGCAACCCTGATGTGCCGAGCTAACCACAAGTCACCACAAGGGCTATTTTCCAAAAGTAGGTACTTGTAGGTAGCTAGCTAAATCCTTAAATGGGTATATGTAGCTTAACATACAAACAATGATGAGCCTGGAACAGCTTTATTCTTATTCCGACTCCGAATCAATAGACAGATTCAATCTTTGTTTTACAGAACGTTTTTGACGAGGAAATGAAAAGGGGCTACCTGATCTTTCCCTACTGGTCTTACCGGACACATTGTCATTCATTCCAAGCAACAGAGGAGCTGCAGATAAAATTGAATAAACAAATAGTTAAATATCAACGAGGAATGACAAGACCTTCCATAGAGGGTTTAAAAAAATTAGGCCATGAATAATTACCAGACAACTAAGGTAAAATCTAACTACTACATCTATGTTCACCATATTTTTGTATTTTTCTAGAAAAGAAAAAAATGGGTGGGTGGGTGTTAATGTGTATAAAAGCAAAAAGCTTAATAGGCATACCATTATCAGCTAACGGATCTGAGGTAGCATCCTTTGACTGCAAATGCTGCCCTGAATTCAAACCATTCCCTGCTGAAGATCCAGCTTGACCCACTCCAGCACCATCCCCAAGCCTGAGAGAAATCCAGTCCTCGGTAGGAAAACCATTTGGAACTTCTGGATGGTCTCTCGGATCAGACTGCCCCACAGATGCCTTGGATGGTCTTGTAGGCAGAAATATTTGAAGAGAGGGGTCATTGCCACTAAATGCCAAAGGATTGTCTACTAAATTATTATTAATATTAGAACACTGAGCAGCAGAGTCGGCAACAAGAGCAGCAGATCCCATGGCAGTCTCTGTAGCCAATGCGTATCCATTTACAGATGACGGACAATTAAGAGGACCATGCTGCATATCGACTAAGGCTTCAGAAACATCTAAGTCAGAACCAAATAACTGAAATCCAGGACCTCCTTGACTACTTGAAGGCAGTGACCACATATTAATCCCGAAGTCATCGTCATTAGTACTGTAAAGCCCAAGATTGGGACTTCCACCACTACCTAGAGCAGGGTTTTCGTAATAAGAATCAGGAATTCCATGCGGTGCTGATGGAAATTGAACATCACCGTTATCTGGTCTAGTGTTATTGTGGTTGGCAGCAGAAGAAATTAGCGGTTCAATTTCATCCTCAGAATCACTGATGAGCACAATTACTTCAGCATCCACTGTTGGTGCAGAAGCTATTTGGTCATTAAATCCATGTGATGGATCAATATTCATGGAAATGGACTCATATTCGATACCGTTTACCATAGAAAAATCAAGGGTTCCCCCACCATCCTGGTTGACACTAGCGTCTTCACAATCTCTGCCACTGCCAGTAGCACTGCTGCTCATAGGAATTATATTCTGGCCATTGTTCTCAAAATTTTCTTCGAGCCTATATGCAGGTAAGATTCCCGGCATATCATCTGATTTATTAATCTCCCAGCAACCTTTTGGATTTTTTTTCATCCCTAGTCGAAGACCTGCATGACTATCTGAACCAACTTCAGGTTTTACTGGTTTAAGTTCCATTTTCTGTTTAGGTTCTGTATCCGTGGAAGCACAGATGGTTCCGCTAGGCGAATGCCACAGGCCAAGCTCCCCAAGACCCATACGATCACTATCTGCTTTAACACGCCAGGAGCCATCAGGCTTCACCTCAACCTCTGCTATATCTTCTCCACAATTTTGCATCTGAAAAACAAAATGAGTGTGTAATACGTATCTGAAAAGTGGAAGAAGAAGTTGACCTCAAGACAATGCATGAAAATACCTTAGATGTGATCCGATTGAAATAGGCATCTATGATGATTTTCTCCAAAGAATAATTCTTCAAACATATAGGACATTGCCACTACATCCACAAACAGCAACAAGATTATGAGCAGGGAAGTGAGGAAACGTTACAAGTTCTGTAAGTCAACTTCGAACACCAAAGACCAACCCTTTTTCTAAAGAAACCAGATAATCTCTATCGACATGTAGACAAGAACGAAACTATCGACCAAAAAGAAAGGGTCTTATATTTACTTGCCTTCCTTGAGCGCTGGTTCATTTCCACAAACACTTCAAGATCAAAACAGCCCATGTGTGCACAGGGTTTAAATCTTCCAGCTACCTTCATTCTTAGACCGCTCATCTGGCAAGCATTAATAGATTCAGTTTAAAAACACGAGACTTTGGCAAATTGAAGCAGAGCTACCAGCATTTTTAGCATTTAGAGTAAATGCTGTCCCTGGGCGAATGCGTAATAAGAAAAATACCCCTACAGCAAATCTCATTCAGCCAATCACTACTGAAGAATATGTTGAAAGTTGGGAGGTAACACAATGAACAGATTGATTCTTAAGAGCATGTTTCTGATTAAATTTTATGGTAAACAAGGTCTAAATTAGGGCTGGGGAAATGGTTTAAGGTTACCGGTTAATACCCAAATGAACCGAAACTGCACTATATTCGGTTAATCGAACACTGCATATACGGTTTACGGTTCGGTTTGTGGTAAAATATTTTAGTTTTTTTCAGTTTTCGGTTAACCTATAACTGAACGGTTAATAACCGAAAAACCGAAAATCTATTTTTTATTTTTATGTTTACAGCTATGTTCTGATAATAAAAGATTTAGAAATAAAAGTCGAGTCTTTATTTTTAGGTAAAATTCAATAGAATTATCAAAAAATAGAATAATAGGTTTGTATAAAGTGAGCATGTAGTTTTTTTCATTTTGGTGGCTAGAAAACTTGTAATTAGCCGTAGTCATAGGATATCAAAAATTTAAATCATGTGCATGATAGATTGAGTAATTAATTAATAATTAATATATGTAAGTAATTAAATAAAAGCCATTTGTATAAAACTAAAAATAAAGCAACAGTTACTGTGTCTAATAATAACTATTAACTATATAATACTTAGACTATATAATGTAGTTGAGCAATAAAAAAAAATATGAGTTATTTGGTTTTTCTGTTCATTGAAAACCGAACCGCTATAACCGATGCTGTTTTCGGTTAATCGAACTTAATAAATTGTTCGGTTTCAGTTTTAGAATTTATGAAAATTTTGATTCGGTTAACCAAAAAATCGGTGCGATTAACCGAACCCGAATAGTTTCTCACCCCTAGTTTAAATATGCATTTTAAGCCTCGGGGCATTTCCAACGGCCCGTGAGGCGTAAGCTCAAGATGGCCCGAGGCATAAATCATAAAAACTATAAATAACAAAAATATAACAAACATATGAAAACACATCAAAAACATAAGTTCATATTTAAGTATTAAAATCTTAAAGTCAAGTCTAATAATTATTAGCCATAATCAAATGTATATAGACATGTATTTGCCAAAAAAAATAAGTAAAAGATAAAAAAGACTCTTAGCTGAAGAGAAGAAGAATAATGAGGTTAGTGGAAGTAGCTTCCAAAACAAAATGAATTTAGTGGTATTTATCCCACATCAAAAGAAGTAGACAATGTAAGCGTGAAATGCACTATAAAATGAGAAGAAAAATGTGGTAATTGTCCAACATCTAACAATGCAGACTAATGTAAGCGTGAGATGCACTATAAAATGAGAAGCAAAATGAACATTAGATTCACGCAGCGCCTCGGTGTACTTCGAAATGGCTAAGGCGTCCGTCTTGTCCGTAGCATGCAAGAAGCTGCCTCAAAGGCGCTTTACGGACACCTCGCACTGAGGCGTGCCTCACAAACGCTAACTATGATGGTAAACTAATTATGCAGGATGTAATAAATGGCGCTTACAGTTTTAGAATAGAGCTTTCCTTGTTTGTGATTGGGCATAAATTCCCTATTTGTAGTAATTTAACATTAACAAAATTGATTTTCTATCAAATAATAATAATATGGCAGAATTTCTAGGGTGTCGGGGGTGGGGGACTTTATCATAGCATTTGGACACTGCTAAAATTTGCAGTTTTTAAAGTATACTTAGAACATAGGGCTGCGTACTCCATCTAAACCTAGAGTGAACTGGCTACTTGTATCAGGTGGCTACTTGTCTCAGGTAGTTTGTCCCCTGAAAGAAGCACTCACAATATCTACCATAAAATCTTAAATGCTGCATGAACCGATACCATAGGGTCAGAAAATTTTCAAAAAATCGAATGCTTGTGGAACAACTTAGTCTCCCCCTTGTTAAGCCAGAGCAGCGGCATCAAAACAATTATACATCATGTACATGCATGCATGCAACAAATTAGATCATTAACAGATTGAGTTGCTCTTACAAATAAGTGAGGCTTCATGGCAGGGCTCTTCACTAGCACAATGGTGCTAGAAGAAATATTATTGGATATAAACAGTACTTTCATTCAAATTCTTTTATGGGCAACAGCATAAAATATAACAGAAAATTCAGAATTTGATTTCCTTTCAAAAAAATTACCATAACCAGATGTCATAAGTTTGTGTTGAAACTACTTACAGGACACCGAAGATTGACAGGAATTGAGTCAGCAACAACTTCTATATCACTGTCACTATCATCAGCATTTTTTGTGGCAGTCCCACCACCAACACATCTACGGACACGAGTCAGTGCATCTTCAAAACACTCTCCTTCAGCCTCGCCTGGAATCATGTTGATAACCTAGGAAAAGCATGGTCTAAGTACCATTATGTCTCAGCCAATAGAATAACTAAAATATTAGTAGAATTGCCAAAACCTTCGACAAATCCTGATCTCACAGTTGAGAGCAACAAAGACAATTTCCCCCATAACCTCACAGGGGCAAATCCAAGAATAAGGTGCCATAAGCACACTGCAAATATACAAGCTAATGTGCAATGAAAAAAAGCATAAAACCACTTTAAACCCCAAGAACTCAGTTAAAACCGTTTATGAAGAAGTTTAATAACAATATATAGATAATCTCCTCGGGAGGGGTGCACCTAACCAAGAAAAAGATTATGAATTTCATAGATTAAACAAGATAAATGGTTTAATCAAGTCAAACAGCATGATAACGAATATATGTAATGCAAGGAAACAGTAATTACAAAACGAGTAGAGAACGCCATAAAGGTCTTAATAATGCTAAGCAAGATCAGAACTGGAGTCACAAATGTGCCTGCTAGACTCATTACTTTGCACTTAGAATAACCATGAATAAAGTGCTAAATATTGGAAATTCAGCTGACCTGCTGCAGTGTCCGCTTCTTGACAATTCTAACTCCCACACAGAATATGCGAGCATCACATCCGCTTACGAAGATCTTATTAATTCCGTCTCTTGTCCATGGTGTAATCTGACAGAAAAAGTATATATACATATATATTAATATATCTACTGAGTTATCAAATTCTAGTGTGCTTACAAAGATCTTATTAATTCCGTCTCTTTTCAGTAATGAACAATGAGAATTTGATAATACAGGAAGTTTAAGTGAAGACGAGATTTAAGAAAGAACCATAACAAATAGGTGACTACTGAGTTATTGAATACTAGTGTGCTTCTCAGTTTATATGTCCCATAAATTATAACTACCTCAAAAATAGCAACCAATGATCCGTTGATGATCAGATGAAAGGATTAGTGTAGCTTAGACATGAGTAGGATGTATTCGTATTGAAATCAAAGAATGTCATTGTAAAAGAAATTACAAAGACAATTTAGCTTGTATAAATGTGGGCTGCCAAAAATTCGGCAGTGCCATTGCAGTTGAAAAAAAATTTATTGTATATGCCATGAGGGTTACAAACATAATGACTAGTGAGCAAACAGCTGCTTAACTTTTGTTTTACAAAAAGAGATACGAAAGGATTTTAGCATAAAACTCACAACAGGTCCATCATCTCGGCCATTTGCTCCCAACTGCTGAGAGCCAGGTCTGTTTATTGCCCTCACTGGTACACCTATTGAATGAGAAATGCAAGGTGTTTCTAAGACAGATAATACAACATTAGTGTAAAAGCATTCAAGAAGCACCACATTTACATGTGAAAATAAACAAAAAGAAAGGGAATGGCTTCATTTGACTGATTTCTTAAAGAAATACATACTTCAAGCAATTCCAAGAAGAAGAAAAAAAGATAGCCTATAAGAAATCTTTTTCCAATATAAAATTGAAAATTAATAAAAGAAGGCACAAAAAGTAGATGTAATAGAAGTATTGTGTAACTCCATCACCATAAGGTCAGAGAACCCTCACACATGAACAAGGTTTAACAGAAGAGGAACGAAAACAGTTTCATAATCTTATTATATCTACATCCGAGCGATCTCAACTCTCAAGGGCAGTCTTAGGGTAAGTAATACCATTGATCTGCAGATCTGCATACAGTGGCCACTGCATTCTAAATGTCACCTTGTCGTTAAGAAGCATGCACCATGCCTAATGATAAATACCATAGCAAATCAGCACTGAAGCAATAAAATATATTCTGAAAATGCAAAACAGTTCACTGTCGCCATCGCAACCAACCTGAATATCATATTCTTGTTTTGACAACAAGTCTCTGTCTGACCTTAGGAGTTGAAATGTTCTCTCAATGCTCTGACTAGGATTAGAGCTGAAAGGCAGAAAAACAGCACCATCATATGCGGCCATTTGCAAAACTAATTTCACAATATGCATAATGAGAAACTATGCAGTAAAGTAAATATGATATTATGAATTACATGTTATACGCATAAACTAATTTATGGATGATTCAGATTATTTCCCCAATATTCTACATATTCTACATTGTCAAACATGTGCAAGCATGTACACGCACACATAACTCACCCATCTGTAGGAACATTAGTGATATTCAACTTCACCGGTAGTAGGGGATGTGCAACTGTCAGCCAGAAGCTGCATATTCCAGAAACAAAGAATCAGATGTATTGGAGCATTAAAACAGTTTTTGCTAGGGTAGCATAATAATGATAATAATAATAATCAACATGATCATCATCATATTGGAAATAGCAGCTGCAATAAGTAACAACAAAGATCATGAATAGGAATAGAAATAACAAAATAAAAATGCCTCGCCACTATATGATTGTGACTAGAACATATCATTAAAACAAGTTAAAAGCTGTCTGGGAACATGTTATCAGCTTATGCTTTAATTTTTGTGCTTTTGGTTCTATACATGAGCAAGCAATGCAGGGAATTGTCCAAACGAAAGGGTTAGTAGAGTGAACAGAAAATCGAAGATATGAATTTATACATACTCTGCAATTTCCAACCGAGATCCATCAAATCTTCTGTCACTATCAATATGAAAATGAATAAACACCGCGTTTCTCCTAACTGATGTAATAGGATTTTTCATGGACATTACACGACATAATGAATCAGCACAACAGGAAAATCGGAGTCTAGTGCACAGTAAAATTCAAACAAACATGAACAGTGTGATCTTGTATGACAATGTAACTGAGAAATGTATAACAATGCCACTTACGGGTCAGCTCTATTCAATCTGCAAATTTCACAGAAGAAGGTATCTGGAGGATTTGGTAAATCACCCTCCATGGGTTTCTCAGGAATCAGCACACATGTCATATGCTGCCAGACATTACACCTGGGATCTTCACACTGCATCCATATGTAAGTAAACATGAAAAAGAGACAATTATTGACTCATAGAGTTTGTGCCTCGAATAAATGATATTAGCATACTATGAAGACTTCGCAGCACACTCACTCATTTAGCGTGGTTAAAATCCAATTAGTGAAGTATACATCACCTTAATCATGGAATCAGTGGGGAGTGTGCTTCCACAGAGGCAGCGTATCTTTTCCACCTGGTAAGAATCTTCTATTTCCTCTTTAAGTTTCACATTTGAATTATCTGAAACAGCTTCTGATTTTGAAGCCAACTCAGCTGATCCAGAAACCTGCATTTTTCTATCAATAGCAACAAGAGTCTTAAAGTGAGATTATCAAACTTGAAGAAAACTCCCAGTAATCAGTTTATAAGTTATAATATGCTCCTACATTTTTTTCTCAGTCAGCCTGTTTTCTAAGTTAAGTCATATGTAAAAAGTAGCTGATGTCATTCTAAGTATGAGAAAGTTAAATAGAAATTACATATTGTGTGAGTAAATAAGGGAACATAAAGTAATTGAAGGAAGTCTTTACAATTATAAAAAACACCTGTAAGTGTCATCAACTAGCTTTGCCACTCCCTCCTTCCCAATGGAATTTTTCTTGGTCCACATTCCTGACGGAAAAGGATATTAGCTCCACTTATGGCATGGCATGCAGTCATATGTTACAGTAAAGCAAAGTTTGCAACCTAAAAACCTCATATTCCTTTCTCAAGCAGGAAAAATGTGACATGCATAACTTCTTTTTGTCTGTGCGTAAATAAGTAAATTATTTATTCCATGCATAAAGTTCAATTAGTGACTTCAGAACATTCACTTTATTAGTTTCTGCGTAAGAATTGCTCTTACAGCCACTCCCTCCTTCCCAATGGAATTTTTCTTGGTCCACATTCCTGACGGAAAAGGATATTAGCTCCACTTATGGCATGGCATGCAGTCATATGTTACAGTAAAGCAAAGTTTGCAACCTAAAAACCTCATATTCCTTTCTCAAGCAGGAAAATGTGACATGCATAACTTCTTTTTGTCTGTGCGTAAATAAGTAAATTATTTATTCCATGCATAAAGTTCAATTAGTGACTTCAGAACATTCACTTTATTAGTTTCTGCGTAAGAATTGCTCTTACAAAAAACAAAAACAAGGGTCTAAATTTAGCTAATCATTGCAAAACAAAAAGACTTTTTCTGTCATCTACTAACTTTATCTCCCTCCATTCCTAAGGATCTAACTTGAGACTTTATTTCCTTAACACACTACATGAACATAACATTGATGTCACACAAATTATTTACCCAGGTCGCTGCCAGATAAGGTAGCTGAAAGTCTAATTCAAAATCAGCCAGTGAGCAAATAACATAGTAAGATGTACAAGATGATTTCAGATATGATTGTGAAAATCAAAGTATTAAATATTAGTTAATCAGAAGAAATAAGCTCCAAATCTCAAAAGTTGGAGGTTATGCTATATTTACACTGTGATGATTAAATTCAGATGTCCAGAGCAAGCAAGAAAATAAATGCAAATGACCATTTTGGGAAAAGAAGAAACAGTTACCATATAAATAAAGCACAAAATTCCTTTTTACTTGGAAATTTGCAGGATAAGATATGAAATCATTTTTGCACTTCCTTGTTTGAAAAACATCTTACATGTATTTAGAAGCCAATCAACAAAAATCCCAAAAAGTAAAAATAGAACACCCAAACAAACTAGGTAACTAAAAGTTTGATTGCATTTACCTCGCTCATCAGAGAGAATCGTCAATATTCGATCAACGAGGTCCTGTGTGGTGATTATGCATAGAAACCATTACAATCTTGTTTTATGTAACATGTTCGTGAGCTCATGCTCAAAGTAATGGCCCATTATATAAACCAAGCATCTGAAATAGACAATCACAAGCCAATATATATGTATATAGAAACAAATACCAAGAAATCAATATGAATCCAGGTTTTCACCACAGTTAAAAGTGATGTTGGACATTAGATGAGATTAAATAAATGGGTAACCATTAATTACGGTTGCACATATAACCATAAATCCACAAGCAAATTCAAACAAGTTGGGTTTATCAGCAAGAAATCAATGCTAACTTTTTTTCCCTTTTGGTGCAGCAAAGGAGGGAAGAGGGGGGAGGGGGGTTTCGTTATTGTGAATGTTAACAGCATCAGCAGTATCCCTCACATCTAACCTGTTTCTTTCCCTGCTTTGAAAGCCCCAACTGGTTAAGGACATCCTTGAGCTCTTTTATGCGAAAATATGTTAATTTTTCCTGAATTACAGACAAATTATTCAAATCAGTTATATGAAATAATGAATATCAGATATAAGCTAACAAGAAAGACAAATCCTTGATTATCCAATTGTAATGACCAAATAAAGAGTTTGTATAAACCACGATGAATAGAATTTTGCAGCAAATGCAGAAAATACAAAAAGATCATATGAGTCAATGAAGGTTTTCAAGGACGACCATTCTGATCATAAAATAGTACAAATGATTCTGAGTAGTTAAAAAAATAATTCTCCACCATCACCCATCCAATCAAATCACGCGAGAATAAACAAGGGAACACAAATAGTTTTTCTCCAAACGGGTAAATATGATGACTTTCTATTCAAACTTGAAAAGTGACCGAAGAAAATAAAAGTTAATCCTACACAATTCAACAAATAAAAACACATGATAAATTTATCACCCTCTAAATAATACTAGAAATGTAAGTAACAGACACGTTCAACCATATTACCTGCAGTGAAAATAATTATTAAAATTCCATTTTGATCATTTACATCCTTCCAATTCAAAGTCGAATCAATTAAAAGTCTATACTTATATAAGCAAAGATGCTGCCGCAAGAAAGGGTAGAAAATAGCTACCGTAGTTGATGCATTCAAGGTGCTTGAAACTCAACTAATACTATTTCTCTCCAACCATCTCTGTTTTTTTATAATTTCACTCTAAAATGTACCACAAATCTTAGAAAACTACGAAAACTACATCCATCACCTAGATTGTTGTTTTGTATGACAAGAATACTGGACCATTTAGGCATCAAAATCAGGACAATGGCCTTCCCAAAGGACTTCCCATCAACATATCACTTTTGATCTCCAAATAGCAGCTTAAAAGGTTATAAAAATCAAAATACTAGCTTATCTATCGTTTGGATTTTACAGATCCTGATGATCAGCTCAACAGCAACTTCGAATATAATGACCCCATTCTTGTTCATATTTTCAACTTCATTATTAATCAGAACATTCATTATTCGTTGACTGGATTTGGTATTCCCTCAACTTAGTTTACCATCCTCCAAACTGAAAGGGCAACTCAGATGGTGAAGTCAAACCAGACTGATTGGATTTTAATTTCTGCTGCAACCAGAAAAGGGTCAGCATCCAATTTTACATATGCGATATGCGCCAAGAATACACATTATTCATGAGGATATGATCAACCACTGAAACTGCCACCGCCATTATTATTCAATAATCATACTATAAAGTGCTTCAATCTTATCAAATCCTAAAAACACACAGAAAGAACAAAAACTCCATGCAAAAACAAGTAGAACAAAGACCAAAAAATAATATGAGTTTACCTTGCAACTAGCCACCAAGTCCATCCTCTTAACTCCGTAATAAAATTACCTCCGCCACGATCGCTTCTCAGGAGAATCACCAAAAGATCAATCAAAATGTCCGGTCACAGCAACTCTCCCAAATAAAGTAACTGATCCAATCAAACAAGCAGAGACATCCAAACACCCACGCCGTCAATATTTACTTAATCAAAACCAGATAACAATTACTAGACTACATATACAAACAAAGTCATCAGCAATTGAACAATTTTTATTTTTATTTTCTTCAAAAGCTGGAAAGAGAAAGCTTAGTGGAGAGAACAAGCAAAATTGACAACTCAATCAAAAAAAGGTACCCACGAAAGCTGTCGAGCTTCTGCCGGTAACTGCAATTAGGGTTTTGGGCAGACCAAAACGATGACTCTCCTTCTACGCCTCCTCTCTCACTACCCCTCTCTCTATCTCTATCTCTATCTCTATCTCTATCTCTATCTCTATCGCAAACAAACACACACCAACAATGGTATGAAATGTGTGCTTTCATTTGACACCAGGAATCAGCAGGAAGGCGAAACTACCATATTGCCGGACGTATCGTCGGTTTATCAACTCCGGTTAATTCCCCTACAGACACGTCCGGGTTTCGATTGCCTGTGCTCGACTCTACGTGTCGACGCATTTTCTGCTTTTTTCCAGTCATAGGTTTTGACGTAAGCAATCTCGTGGCAATTTCTCCACGTTAATTTATTAGGGATGAATCGGACCCTGCAACGTGAGCAGGGACGGATAAAATGGGTTGTTCAGTAGATGGCTGTACTTCAGTGACCATTTTGGTATTTTCTGTCCTTGACCGTGAAAAGTCAAAGGTACAATGCTGTTTGGTGTTCGTATATTAGGAAGAAAAGTCGCTGTAGTTGTACAAGATTGCAACCCGATTTGGAGGTAGCGTTTTTGATTTGGGGACCGATTAGGAAATAAAAAAAAGTTGAGGTAGGGTCCAGCAATTAGCATTGTTAATTTAATCTGTTTTTCGCAAACTGATGACTCGATTGGCAAATAACATCAAATCACAGTTTATGGTGGCCAGATTTTGGGATATTTTCTCTGGGACCCCAAATTTACGCGGGAATGTCACCTTAGGTCCTGGAGTAATGAATAGTTATGGAATATCATTTATTGAGGTAGTTGGAAAATTAAATATTAATTTCTCGATTTGCCCCACCTCAAATTCCCATTTATTTATTATTTACAAAATTATACATGTTTTTTTTATTGAATTATGTGCTTCCAAATGTTACATTTAGAACGATAAAGGCAATTCGATTGCAGTTAGGTTTTTGTGGCATTATATCGAAAGTTATTGAAATCAATGTTGGATTAAGAAAAGTGGGCAAATGATTTGGTAGAGCTAATCTAAACGGGTACGATTGTGATCTCATTTCCTACAATCGACGGCCAAAATTGACGAAGTTAACGAGAACATGGAAAGGGTTTACTTAGATATCATGTGTGTGCATTAATTTGCATGTGGCAGTCCATGCAGATAACACACATGTATATTATGCAGATCAGTTTCAATTGATCAAATTTTTGTAGATATTATAAAACTTCAAAAGTTATCAAAGTTTTTATTTTTTGTTTAACAAAATCAAAACTTTACGTGAGGAGAATGATGTTAGATGATATTTACTTTTTGGAAATAATCTTTAAACTTATAAATCAACGTCGCAAATCTTAATAAATTACTAACAAAAATTTGGGTTGGGTTCCGCCTCACCGTGAGTTCACTTTATTTTTATTAAAATAATTATATATTAATTATGGTGAGTATGGATAATTAGATTTTGTTAATTTATAATTAAATTTATTATTATTAATTATAGTTGTTAATTTTAATTTATAATTTATTAATTTATAATTATGGTTTATTAATTCATAATTAAAATTTATTAATTCATAATTAGGGTTTATTAATTCAAAGTTAGGGTTTATTAATTCAAAATTAGGGTTTTCATTTCCAATTAGGCTTTATTAATTAAAAATTAAGGTTTATTATTCAAAATTATGATTTATTAATTCCAAATAGGGTTTATTAATTCATAGTTAGGGTTTATTAATTCATAATTAGGATTTATTATTCAAAATTATGATTTATTAATTCACAATTAGAGTTTATTAATTCAAAAATTAAGATATATTAATTCAAAATTATTATTTATTAATTTACAATTAAATGTTATTAAATTAATTGATTTTATTTATAATTAATTAAATCAATTAATTAGTTATTATTAATTAATTAATTAAAATTAATTAATTAATTAACTAATTAATTAATTAGGGTACCACCTAAATTACTAAGGAACATGCCTCCCAACCCCCCACTTTAATTGCAAATGTCAACCGTCTTGCCCTTTCTTATTCAATCTCTTTTGTTTTTCCCCGTCGATTGTCAAATTCATATTGGATACTTCTACCTCAAATGTGAATTTAGAGTGAATTTGGTTTTGATTGTTTCGGCTAATATATTGGTTTGTTTTCCTTATCATTTCAAATACTAAGACATATAAATAGACAAATTAATTAATTATAACATAATTATTATGCATTATATGTATCTTTTAAATAAGCTTCAAGGGTTGAGTGTTTATAGTTTCATGTCATTAGATATTATATAATACTCAATTTAGATTACACATTGTGTTAACGTGGACAATCTAGATAAGTGATACGTGGCAGAATGTTTTTTATTTTTCATTTTATTTCTCATTTAAGGACAAGATATTAATTATTATTTCTTCTTCTTCTTCTCTGCAAATTGTTGTTGTTCACCAGAAAATAAAGGAAAGTAGACAACACCAATGGCGGTTGAACGGTGGTTGGTGGTTGGAGCTACCTGAAATAGAAGAAAAAATAAGAGAATTTTGAGATAAGATTGAATGATCAAGAGAAATGACATAGGTTGGTGTTTACGGTGAAGTTCGTCGAAAATCGAAGAATGAGGCAGTTATTCACGGTGGAATTCCCCCACAATCGAAGAAGGGGCGGCGAGATGATGCCCTCTTCAAGAATATGCATAATAATACATATAAACCTGCATATGCAAAATAATAAACAATCATGCATATTAAAAACATAAACATGCATATGATACGACTAAACATAAATATGCATAAAACGAAACACAACCTTCCATGCTTAAAACTCGAAGGTTTCTCACTCGATATTTATTTTTCTCTTTTTCCAATATGCACAAACTCTTTCTTGTTGATCATTTGTTTTCTTTCGAATTATGAAGCTAAAAATAATCAATCTAAATTACAGAAGAAATTGTGGATAAAGCAATCTTGCATGTATTTTATGTTCAACATTATGTCTTTTTTACTCAAGCATATGCAGCTTTCTATTTAAAAACATGCATGGTTCATTTTTCTGTATCACATAACAAATCAAATTGTGTATTTTTGTATTCAACCATATATAGTTTTATGTATAACAATATGCATTTTTGTGTTCAATTATATATAGTTTTATGTTTAACTATATGCATGGTTTTGATTTTATGTATCACATAAAAATCAAATTATTAATCTATCATTGTTATAGTGAAATCAGTAAAAATATGCTTAAGAATCCAAAAAAAAATATTCATCATAGAATCTATGAAATAAATGGATTAGATTGAGTACTATGTACCACGTACCATAAGACTTTGGTACTATATAATCTCAATTATATGCTATTGTATATAACCTAAGACTTTGGTACTATATAATCTCAATTCTATGCTACAAAATCAATTGCTAAAGTGAGGTAGAAAATTCAAATGGAACATATGACGTCCGGAAAAAAAAAATTGATCGACTGATGGAGGAAAAAATTCTCAAACTTGAATACTTCATCATATCTCCATTTGATTGTTGAACTACTGATTTCCTTTTGATTTTCTTTCCGTAATGGAATTATTAGTTAAATGTGATTTATTTTGTGAAAGGGCTTCTAATGTATTGAACTATTTACGATGGTTGGAGCACTCTTGTACTCCAATTTTCAATAAATTACATTATTATCGATTAAAAACATTAAAATTCATCTTGCATCCCCATCTCTATTCTAAAGGAAAAATGCGATATGAAGCGTAGTCAAGTAGCGGCCTCATTCTTTCTCGCGTGAGATGTCGAGAAAATAAGTTCATTCATGTGAATAATGTGATAGCTAAGTATTGTAGTTTTATTCGAGAAGATTCTATTGTTTTTTTTCTTGAGTACTTATGTTTGGGTTAGGATATATTATTACATAAAAAGTCATTCGATTATATACTTGTATCAAGTTGAGAACTGAACATAAATTGCTAAAATTTACATTTTTTGTTTGTTTTCAAACTGATAATAAATTGATATATACCACCATTATGGAGGGTAAGTACTCTCTCTAGTACTCTCTTTTTCTCTTTTTTGAACTGCGTGCTACACTTTTTTCTTTCCTCGCAATTTATAATAAACGCTTGGATGAATCTAGCTAGCATGACAAACTACACCCCAGACTAATGAGAAAAAGAATTCATCTCAATGGAGCTCGAAACGATGTAACACGATGAGATGCAAGAGGTAAGTTTATATGAATATGAAACTCAAATTCCTAGTGGGACAAATAAGTGACGATGACATAATGTAGCATTGCACATAGAACTCCTATTTTGCGTCACATAACCAATGAAAATACATAACTCGTTTTGATGTATAAACAAGTCTGGTATGTGGTATCAAACCGCCCCACTAGAAAAGTAACAACACGACGCATAAATCGACTTCTACATCAGCAGAAGTCGAAGCCAGCACCATTCACTTAACTCCCTTCTTGGCAGCCGCCTTGGTAACCTTGGCACCAGCGGGTCCTTCTTCTCGACACTCCTGATGACACCAACAGCAGCTGTCTGCCTCATTGATGCAGCCCAAGGTTCGTTGGTTCCGGACCCGGTGCGTGTTCCTGTTGGGCCAATTACATATCGTCGTCGAGCTAAGTTCAAGGAGAGCTTGATGGGCCTAGTCCGAGAAGTTTGGGAGCAAGAGTTGATGAAGAAGCCCATTGGAGATGATGGTGCGGAAGGCCCGAGCCTAATTAATCTTCTTGAATGCGAGTGGGTCCAAGATTGAAGACTTGTAATTTATTATATTTTCGTTTGTTTAACTAGCAGCCCACGTTTATAGCCCGTAAGGCTTTATTTTTGGGTTTATCTATGTTATTTAGTAGGTTTGAACCATAACTCGCTTTGGGCCCATTATTTCCTAGTTTAATTAGGGTTAGGGGTTTTATGGTGCGCACCAATATATAGGCCACCATATGGACGAATTTCGTTAGTTTTTTGATCAATAATATTTCGTGAGTTTACTCTCTCATATTTTCGAGTTCCTCTTGATTTTTCCAAGACGAATTCTTTATCGACGTATCAATCGAGTTCTTCATCCTCGTTTGTGTGTCTTTCATCGTCCCCGAGTTGCTTAGACAATACCAATTGGGGTGTAGGGAGCTTCGCCTCGCCTATATTACTCGGATTCGATCTAGGAGGTTTTGGGATATTCCATCCAGCCGAGTTTCATCCTTCCGCGAACGTGAGTCTTACGGATCCGCCAAGGTTCGTATCATTTGCATCGAGCCGATTCGCTTCGTATCCGTGTTATTCGTTCTTGTCGCTTCTTTGTTTGAGTCTCATCGAGTCCGATTTGTTGCTTTCGCTTCTTCGTGTCGCCTAGAATAAAAAAAAAAAATCGCTTTGATTCGTGTTAATCATTCATACGATAATTCGTGTGTTTGTTCATATATTTCATAGATTCGCTCGTGTCCTATTTCAAATCTGTTTTGGTGAATTTCTTTGTCTAGATCCGTTCGAATATTTTTTCGATTCGCTCTCGATTCCGTTTGATCAACTACCTTACGATAAATTGGTTTCTTATAGATTCCGCACGTCTTAGAAGGCAAGTTATTAGGGTTTAACACGTTTTGCATATTTTGTGTCGTTTTTGACAAACTGCTCCGAAAGTGGTCTGAACGTCGTTTTTTGGCCTTGTTAGTTACGTTTCTCGAGGAAAAAAAAAAAAGTATAGAAATTTCCGAAAATTCCTTTGTGCGATTTTGTTCCTTGTGTTCCTTGGGTGGTGTAGAGCCTTTTAGAGAACCTTCAAGGCATTTTTTCGGGTGGTCTATTATACCTCATAGTAATTTCTGGATTCCGTGGGTAGAGTAGAGCGTGTTGAGCAAGTTTCTGCACAACACGTTTTGGGTCTTCTGTTGTCGAGTCTTTGTGTCATACGTTTCGTTGGGTAGTATAGAGACTTTTGAGTCGGTTCGGTGTTTCGCTTTGGATTATTGTCTTGTTTGTGCGTTGATTTTTGAGTTCAGTGGTAGATTGGGAGAATTCGAGCCCTTGAGAGTCTTTGGTGGAAAAAGGCAAGAGAGTGAGCTTATTAGAGGTAAAAGCCAATATATTGAGTGAAACACGAGTGTTGAGTGATTCATCACCGAGCGATACACGAGTGGTTGTGAGGTGGTGAGGTTCTGCTTTATACTAACGCTTGTTTTGTCTTTGAAAAAAAAAAAAAAGAAAGAAAGGATATGGCGGTACTCACAAGAACCATCCCGCTTTGATACACCGACGGATCAACCGAAATTGATCCAAAGATCAAGTTCTCGTATGATGCTTTGAGCATTGATTTCGGAAGATGATGAGAGAAGAGATGGAGGAAGTACATGCAAGGATCAACGAGTGGAACAAAAAAATCGAGTTAGAGTTTGCTCGTATGGCGCGGAGGCGACGGGAGACGAGGTGGTAGAGGTGAGGTCGTCCAAATAACCAAGAACTAATCCGAATTTGAGTTTGACGGTTATGAGGAGGACGCAGAGTTGGAAGGAAGAGGCGGTTGGCATAGAGGGATGAGGAATGGTCAAGATAACAACTGGGAAACATCAAGATGAACATTCCCTCATTCCAGGAAAAACGATCGAGTTGTATCTTGAGTGGGAGCGAAGGTGGAGCGATGTTTGACCGCCATAATTATTCCGAGCTCAAGAAGGTGAAGTTGGCGTGAATAGAGTTCTCCGATTATGCTCTTGTTTGGTGGGATCGCTTAGTCACCAACAAAGCTGCGGCATGGAGAGCATCCGATTGAGACATGGCACGATATGAAGACATGATGAGGAAGTGATTTGTGCCTTCTCATTATTACCGTGAGTCGTACAACAAGCTACGAATTTGAGGCAAGGTTGCGTGTGGATGATTACTATAAGGAGATGGAGGTAGCCATGATTCGAGCCAATATTGTAGAGGATAGAGAGCAACGATGGCCGATTCTTGGTCGGTCCGAATTGGGAGATCGAAATGGAGTGGAGCTGCAGATTACGTTGGTGGAAGACATGGTGCACATGGCTATTAAAATAGAGAACCACTCAAGAGGAGGGTAATAGCAGCAATAGCGAGTAGAACCAAGGCAATTGGAGACAACCCTGTTGCAAATAGTGGTTCCTCATCTAGAGGAACCAATGGAAGAAGGAGGAGCGATCGAGAGAAGAAGAAGACGCTTTGTGCCGAGAACTGAAACTCCGAGTCCTGCAAATCAAGGCAAACCAGCAGTTCCTGATGCTCGTAATCGGGACCGGAAGTGTTACAAATGTCAAGGATTCGGACATATTATGAGTGAGTGTCCGAATAGGCGAGTTATGATCCTGCGAGATGATGGAGAGGTAGTGACTGATGATGAGGTCGATCCAGAGATGCCGGCCTTAGAGGAGCCTGATGAAGAGGAGATTGAGGAGATTACGCCACCCACCGGACTCATTTATGTGGCAAGAAGGGTTCTGAGCGTCCAGAATCAAGTAGAAGAGACAGAGCAGCGGGAGAACATCTTCCACACGAGATGCCACGTAAAAGATAAAGTGTGCAGTGTGATCGTTGATGGAGGGAGTTGCACCAACGTGGCTAGCATTGCCATGGTCGAGAGATTAGGCCTGCCTGTGTTAAGGCATCCCAAGCCTTATAGGTTGCAGTGGTTGAACGATAACGGCGTCATCAAAGTTACCAAACAAGTGAAAGTACCGTTTCGCATTGGGAAGTATGAAGATGAGGTGTTGTGTGATGTGATTCCGATGCAAGCTAGTCACATTCTTTTGGGGCGTCCGTGGCAGTTTGATCGACGTGCTATTCATGATGGATTCACCAACAAATACACCTTTGAGTATAAGCAGAAGAAGGTGTCGCTTGTGCCTCTTACCCCTAAACAAGTGTATGAGGATCAAGTCCAGTTGTTGAAGGAAGCAGATATGGTGAAGTCCAAGGAGCAGAATGTGGAGAATAAGAAGAATGGGTTGATGCAGAAGTCCTTTCTTGCAAGGACTAGTGATCTGAAGTGGGCGGTGCACGAAGAGAGGCCTATGGTTGTACTTTGGTACAAAGAGAACTTGATTTCCACTAACGATCCTTCTACTCTACCCCCTTCTATTTCTTCTGTTTTACAGGAATTTGATGATGTCTTTCCCGAGGATACACCACCAGGTTTACCACCAATTCGCGGAATAGAACATCAGATTGATTTTGTGCCTGGAGCTACACTTCCAAATAGGCCAGCTTATCGAACCAATCCGGAGGAGACGAAGGAGTTGGAGAGGCAGATTGGAGAGTTGTTAGCAAAGGGGCACGTGAGGGAGAGTTTGAGTCCATGTGCAGTTCCAGTGTTACTCGTACCTAAGAAGGACTCGACAATGAGGATGTGTTGTGACTGCCGTGCCATCAACAATATCACGGTAAAGTATCGACATCTTATTCCTCGTTTAGACGATATGCTTGATGAGTTGCATGGATCTTGTGTGTTTTCTAAGATTGATTTGCGTAGTGGGTATCATCAGATTAGGATTAAAGAGGGCGATGAATGGAAAACTGCCTTTAAAACTAAGCTTGGTTTGTATGAGTGGTTGATTATGCCTTTTGGGTTGACTAATGCTCCTAGTACGTTTATGCGTCTTATGAACCATGTTCTACGTGCTTTCATTGGCAGATTTGTTGTTGTCTATTTTGATGATATCCTAGTGTATAGCAAGAGTCATGATGAGCATGTTAAACATTTGAGGTCAGTTTTAGATGTACTTAGGAAGGAAAAGTTGTATGCTAATCTAAAGAAGTGCATCTTATGTACGGACAAGCTTGTGTTTCTTGGTTTTGTTGTTAGTGCACAGGGTGTACAGGTTGATGAGGAGAAAATACGAGCTATCCAAGAGTGGCCGAGTCCGAAGAGCATTGGAGAAGTTAGGAGTTTTCACGGACTTGCTAGCTTTTATAGGCGATTTGTGCCACATTTCAGCAGTGTTGCAGCACCATTGACGGAAGTCATCAAGAAGAATGTTGAGTTTCATTGGGGAGAAGAGCAAGAGAAGGCGTTTCAGCTTTTGAAGTACAAGTTGACTCACGCCCAGATTATCTCTTCCTAACTTTTCTAAATCCTTTGAGGTTGAATGTGATGCTTCGGTGTTGGTATTGGTGCAAGATCGATGCAAGAGGGCGACCGTGGCATACTTCAAGAAGCTAAACGGAGCAACGCTTGAGCTATCCAACGATGATAAGGAGTCTGTATGCTGGTCCGGCATTGCAAACGTGGCAACACTACTTGTGGGCCAACGAGTTCGCCATTCACACCGATCATGAGTCGTTGAAGCACTTGAAGGGCAGCACAAACCGAACAAGAGGCATGCTAGGTGGATGCGGTTCATTGAGACGCTTCCATACGTCATCAAGTACAAGCAAGGTAAAGAGAATGTGGTGGCTGATGCACTTTCTGGAGGTATGTCTTGATCTCTACTTTAGATGCTAAGTTGCTTGGTTTTGAGTGCATCAAGAGTTTGTATGTGAGTGATGATGATTTCGTGAGATATATCGAGCATGTGAGAGATCCGCTAGTGGTGAGTACTTTAGGCATGATGATTATCTGCTTAAGAAGAATAAGTTGTGTGTTCCTAAATGCTCATTCGTGAATTATTGTTGCTTGAGTCTCATGGTGGGGATTAATGGGACATTTGGCATTGCTAAGACTTTAGTCGTGTTGCAAGAACACTTTTTTGGCCACATATGAGCGTGATGTAGAGAGAATCTGTGGTAGATGTGTTACATGTAAGCGTGCCAAGTCAGAGTTAATTCTCATGGATTGTATACACCATTGCCTATTCCTACAAAGACCTTGGATAGATATTTCTATGGATTTTGTGTTAGGTTTGCCTAGGAGTAAGCATGGTAGAGATTCCATCTTTGTGGTTGTTGATAGATTTTCTAAGATGGCACATTTTATTCCATGTCTTAAATCTGATGATGCATCTCATGTTGCTGATTTGTTCTTTAGAGAGGTTGTTAGATTGCATGGCATGCCCAGAACTATTGTTTCGGATAGGGATTCTAAGTTTTTGAGCTACTTTTGGAAGACCTTGTGGTGTAAGTTAGGCACTAAGCTTCTATTTTCTACTACTTGTCATCCACAAACTGACGGTCAAACTGAAGTAGTGAATAGGACTTTGTCTACTTTGCTTAGAGCTATTATCAAAAAGAACATTAAGTCTTGGGAAGAATGTTTGCCTCATGTTGAATTTGCATATAATAGTTCTGTTCATTCTGCGACTAAGTTTTCGCCATATGAGATTGTGTATGGTTTTAATCCCTTGACTCCATTGGATTTATCTCCTTTACCCGAGCATGAGCATACTAATCTTGATGGCCAGAAAAGGGCTGACTTTGTGAAACAGATTCATGAGAAAGCTAGGATGAACATCGAGAGGCGAACAGAGCAGTACGCCAAACAAGCGAACAAAGGCCGTCGCAAAGTGGTATTTGAATCCGGTGATTGGGTTTGGCTGCATATGCGCAAGGAGAGGTTCCCAGTGCAGCGACGTTCTAAGTTGTTGCCAAGAGGCGATGGACCTTTTCAAGTGTTGGAGCGCATCAATGATAATGCCTACAAGTTGGACTGCCAGTGAGTATAATGTTAGTGCCTCTTTAATGTAACGATTTGAGTCCTTTTGATGTAGGTGGCGACTTGATTTGAGGACAAATCCTCTTCAAGAGAGGAATGATGCAGCCCAGGTTCGTTGGTTCCGGACCGGTGCGTGTTCTGTTGGGCCAATTACATATCGTCGTCGAGCTAAGTTCGAGGAGAGCTTGATGGGCCTAGTCCAGAAGTTTGGGAGCAAGAGTTGATGAAGAAGCCCATTGGAGATGATGGTGCGGAAGGCCCGAGCCTAATTAATCTTCTTGAATGCGAGTGGGTCCAAGATCAAGACTTGTAATTTATTATATTTTCGTTTGTTTAACTAGCACCCACGTTTATAGCCCGTAAGGCTTTATTTTTGGGTTTATCTATGTTATTTAGTAGGTTTGAACCATAACTCGCTTTGGGCCCATTATTTCCTAGTTTAATTAGGGTTAGGGGTTTTATGGTGCAGCCAATATATAGGCCACCATATGGACGAATTTCGCTAGTTTTTGATCAATAATATTTCGTGAGTTTACTCTCATATTTTCGAGTTCTCTTGATTTTCCAAGACGAATTCTTTATCGACGATCAATCGAGTTCTTCATCCTCGTTTGTGTGTCTTTCATCGCCCCGAGTTGCTTAGACAATACCGGTTGGGGTGTAGGGAGCTTCGTCTCGCCTATATTACTTACGGATTCGATCTAGGAGGTTTTGGGATATTCCATCCAGCTCGAGTTTCATCCTTCCGCGAACGTGAGTCTTACGGATCCGCCAAGGTTCAGATCACTCATGTCACGGACAACGAAACGACCAAGAGGAGGGTACTCGGAGAAAGTTTCCACCACCATGGTCTTGGTCGGAATCATCTTAATCATACCAGCATCACTGTTCATTAGGAACTTGGGCTCCTTCTCGAGTTCTTTACCAGAACGCCTGTCAATCTTGGTCAAGGTCTCAGCAAACTTGACAGCAATGTGGGATGTATGGCAATCAAGAACAGGGGCATATCCATTTCCAATCTGTCCCGGGTGGTTCATGATGAATGATGATCACCTGGGAGGCGAAGTTGGGAAGCTGCCAACTTGGCGGGAAAATAAATTATTTGCTCGCGACATACACTTCATAAATAACAACTTTATTTTAAACTTTTAATCATTTTGGGTTGAGCTTAATATATACATGGATATAAGGAAAACAAAAATTAGACTTGCTTAGACTTGAAGCCCAATTCAGCCCTTGAATAAATATGTCCCTAATTATTATTATTATTATTAAAATATTTATGTACTCCCTTCTCGTTCCAAGCTCATGAACATAATGAAAAAAATCCAAATTAATCTTAATTAGTGGTAATTAATCTTTAATGAAATAATCATTATATGGTGGGACTTTGAAACAAATACGTCTTCTTCTGCTCTAAATCACCTACTCTGCTTGGAATTCTCAATAATCACTCACAAAATCGATTTGGGGCCAAAATCAAACAAGGAGGAATTTACAAAGAGGGATAAGAATCAATGAAATTCAAAAAAATTGTCTGCTTAAATAAATTCAGGTTCTCATGTTCAACAAATATGACAAGTATAGTGCAAAATCTTCAAAGGAGATAGGGCAAACTCTGGTGGAAACATAAAAATGGAACTTTGCCCTTGGGTTAGAAGCAGGGGCGGAGCCAGGCACCGAGGATTGGTGGGGCAAAAAAATAGAATAATTCAAATAAAAATGATATTGTAAAAATATGTTTACAAATTACAATAATTCCTTACGATTACTTATATTCTGAAATCAATGTAATATCAACTCATTATCAATTATATAAAAAAATCTCGTTATAAGTAACCAAAGAATCATTCATTCAACCACTACTACAAAAATCAGTATAGACTACGCGTTATATGTGTAGTCTATGTGCGTTTCGTAGTGTAGAGAAAAGTGGTGTAGAGAAAAATGAGCCAAGACACACTACGCTTTTTTTATGCGTAGTCTATACCCACCATAGACTACACGCCGCACATAGACTACGCTTTTACGCCGTAGTCTATACCCATGCATCACACAAAATTTCGCACACACACTACACTTTTACGCGTAGTCTATACCCACTATGACTCACGCCGCACATAGACTACGCTTTTACGCCGTAGTCTATACCCCACGCATCACACAAAATTTCGCACACACACTCGCTTTTTGTCGTAGTCTATACCCACCATAGACTACGCCGCACATAGACTACGCTTTTACGCTGTGGTCTATACCCCATGCACTACAAAAAATTCGCACATACACTACGCTTTTTATGCGTAGTCTATACCCACTATAGACTACACTTTTCGCACATAGACTACGCTTTTCGCACATAGACTACACAAAATTTTGCACATACACTACGCTTTCTGAGCGTAGTCTATATGTATTAACTACGGTTTTTGAGTTTATTTACTACGGTTTTAATGCCAAATTTACTACGCTTTTTCTATTACAACCGTAGTCAATTTAATAACAACTACGGTTTTTCAATTTCAACCGTAGTTAATTTCTTTATTTAAACCTGTACAATTAATAACGCACAAGCAAATGAGATTAAAATATACTTGCGACTACGTTCAAAATCACTATTCAAAATATACAACTGCTTTCATTACAACTACAAAATCACTATACAAAAATATACAATCTGTTTTCATTACAGCTACAAAATCACTATACAAAAATACTATGCACATCACATAACAAAACAATAAGACCGTATCCCCCATATCAGAGTACAAAATAATTCAAAAGATCAATAACTTACAACTAAAACATCATAAGACTATATGTGAAGAAGCATGAAATTTGCCCATTCAACGCGAACTTCATCAATGTCCTCTTGAGAGTAAGACCGATTTTGAAACTATTAACAATTCAAAAATAGAATATTAGCACTCTTGTATGAAAAAAATGATTATATTAAAGAAATGAAATGTTTATCTTACATGTGAACGTAAAGAAATGGAACCACTCTTCATAACTTCTTCAATTATATCTTTCCATCCTTTGATACAAGGAACACATGAAGTATGAAAACCATGCTCCTTTCCATCCTTTGAGTAAATTCGGATAATAGTTTGCTGTTCAATTACTGAATCATCGAAAATACTCGGTGAAACATGGCAAAATTATTCTCAAAAAATGGAAAAATTTGTCGATGATTTTAAATTTAGTACTAAGCAGTTCTGAAATAAACTGATAAGACATTGCTATATCATATATATAATAAAGTCCCTATTCTTGGTTCTATAGGTAGACTGGTAGAAACACATGGGTGCTCATATTTAGAAACAAGAGATAAACAACAGACAAAAAACATGAATCGAAAGGAATCAAGAAAAGGAATTGAAACAAAGAAACGAAGGTTTCCTTAGGAATTACTTCCTGCCTAACAAGTTGTCAATAACTAATGACTTTCACATATTTAAATACTAATCCTAGGGTCCAACACAAGATTGGCCCAAAAGGACGCTGTAATAAAGAAAATAGCAACTAACAAATAAACTCCATATGCTTTCATTCCATCCCTTATGTCAGCTGCTTCATATCATAGACAAGGTGGAAGGATAAAATAATTTAAAGGAAGAAAGCTAATATGATTACTTAAGCTCAGTGTACATGTCAAAACAAGTTTGCAAAGATAGATGCAAAATTTCTCTACATATAGTAATTATCACAGGAAATTCACGGCTATAAAACCTTAAAGAAGGCTAATCATAAGGAAATGTCTTTGTCTAGCCTATTGATTGCCAAGGACGGAAACTAAACTAAAATGTTGATCGCCAAGGAAGGAAACACACTCAATGTTGAGCTTTACTTCAATCATAAGGATAATATGCAGGAAAGACTAGTACCTTAATCATGTACTACAATTATTTTATCAACAAGTAACTCTTTTATCTTGAACTCCTAAAGTATAATTATTTTGCTCCACGGATCAACTAAAAAACTATTTACCAATAATGTTTATAATAATAATCATCTTATCCCACAAGTATTAGTTTATGTCAGAGTAGACATCCAACAAATTGCTTGTATTATAGCTAAATTCCTTGACATTTTTCCGTGTCGACATAGCGATGCAGACGGCAGATTCGTTGTATCTCGAGAAAGGTGAAGCTCAAATGCAATTTCCAGCTATTTTAAGAAACTTGAGCACTATTCATTTAAGAAGAAAAGAATATATACAACTCAGATAAGGTATGTATCAAATAAGGCTCGTGAATAATCTACTTTAGATCGAGGATCATCATGTATTTTGGTTATATCTCCGAACAATAAAGTTTAGAATATCACTGCTTTACATAGAACAATATCTACAAGTGAGACATAGAGCATTGATAACCATGTATGTCCAATTCAACAACTTTAATTTGGAGGACATAAACGTTTAGCTAGTACAGATAAGATGTAACCACTCCACTTTATACTCACGGCAAGAATCACACGGCACATCTCGCATCAAAGGACAAATGCTTAGTGCATCCTTGAGAGGCTTCGTAAAATCTAAGCACGAGTTCCACCTATCCCCTCCCCACATACAAAAGGTTTAATTCGCACAACCGAAATAGATACATGTGACAACAATGGTAATAGGATACAAATAGTTTACTCGAATATCACCACCCACATTTTCTCTGCTTTCATTTTCAAAAATCTGTGAGATGGAAAGGTGTTATCGAAACAATTTAATTTACAATATCACATACTCAAAGAACAGGATCACAATACCTCGAAAAATTTTTGTGAAATGAATCGAGAACCGAGCTCCATGAGCATGTCTAAAGCGACTCGAGCCTGTGTTAGAGTTTCCTGCACTCCTTGTCCCATTTGTTTTGAACTATGTCTCAACCGTTAGAAATTCATTTCCTTAATTTCAACACATACGCATACAAATTCTAATGCAAAACAAAGGATAAAATATCAACAATAATCAATCAAAATGTGAGGACGACGGTGGATAACATATCCATTCCAAGAAAGTACTACGGACTAAAGGATAAATTCCTATATCTAAGTTAATCTGGGACAGACAGATCACTAAACTCTTTATGCTTTTGGGTACAAAGGGCCACCATTATTAGATACTTCCTCAACACTCTAACTATGGTTCCTCTTTATCCACAACAATTCTCCAATTTTTCTCCAGCCATATAACAAATAACTTAACCAAAGCAAGGTAAGAGCACAAATATGGTAGAAGCAACTAAAAACAAAAATAATCTAGTAACATCAATGTAAAGAAAAAAATACTTTACCCTATCATAATTTGTTTTCTTTTCAGATCTTTCAAAGTCTGCAATCACCTTCCACAATAAAATGGAGCAGATTCATTATTATCATAGAAAACTATGCACACCAAATGAGTTCTTGGTGTATTTCGATAAAGCTTGTGTCAAAATGATCACGGACCTCATACGCCTCTTATCTCTTGAAATTTTCTCTTCGCGGAGGGATTATTCTTATTGGCATCAGGATGATACTTCTTCGCCAGCTACATAGAATAGAGAGCCAAAATTGCACAAGGTCATTGTTCATATCAACATGCTGAAAGCCAAAAAAAATCAAAGTAATATACAGATGCTAAGCAAATATTGTCCACTGAGAAAACTAAAAAGGACGAGATAACAAATAACATGACTAGAATACCACAATGATCAACAAGACTTACAGCATGAAAAGCCTTTTTAATCTCATCGTGGGTGGCATCTCTAGAAACGCCAAGAATCTCATAGTAATCACATGCAGCAGAACGGTGCTTAAATTCTGTCTTATTCATCCACTATGTACTATAAGGTAATTTTTTCTTTTAAAATATTTATCCAGTCTCTTTAGGGAAAAATGACTCATGGGTATCACAAACAAGAAAATGATAGTCACAAACACTATGTCGTCCTTACCTGAAAGAATGCTTTGCTTTCCTCAATTTCTTCAAGGACTTCATCATTTTTCTTGTCAATTACTTTATATCGCCGCTTTCTATGGCTCTAATACTTACAAAGACTTGAGGAGATCTCGGACAGAAAATAAATGGTGGATGAGAATATAAGTTGGGTTGGCATATTGGATACAGATGTATGAAGCATTTGTCGATAGTCAATTCGCTTAAACATATAGAAAAGCATCCCAAGATAGTCAAACGTGCATCACCTCTTGCCCAATGTAGGTCCACATTCTAACAAAGATAATCACGCGACATATCGATGCTCGTGAATCCATTGCTTTTAAGTTTCACGACGGCACTCTAAGCTGGACCAAAGTAATCCACATCATGAAGCAAACTCAATGGGATCCCGTGATTAGAACAGAGTGGCAAACAAGTCTCAATGCCCGTATTAGGAGTTGGAACGAATCACGAGCAAAAAAAGAAAAGGAAAGTGGCGCTTTTTAATGGATTTTTCCCTTAAAACAGTGGAAATTGGCTCAATTTTATCCCGATAAACACGTTTTCCATCGAATTTTGATAGTTTTTCGCATAATAGATACAAATATGAAACTAATAAGAAGTTACAAGTCGAGCTCAAAAACTCGAGCGATCGTGAAATGTAATCTCAAATCCATAATTGAATGGAAAAGCTACAAACTTCGTTTCATACCTCGTAATCTCCACAACCCCAACTGATCAAAAGTCGGGCAATTTCATCACAATGTCGTGCGGCAAATTTCCGACGAAGAGCTTCGCCTCCTCCGAGGTGAACGAAAATTTTATCGCCGCCATCGCCTCCACAATTTCCTCGGCGCCATCGCCCGCACATTTTCCTCGCCGCCTCCCACGAAGAAGATTCGATGGTCAGTAGCCGCCACCCTTCATCGCCGGGCGTCCCAACCGAGGTTTGAGCGACGAATGGGACGATTCTCGTAGGCGAATTCTTGGATTTGAGATGAATTGAAGAGTGAGGGAATGGGTTTGCCTTAGGGAGAGCCGACGGGCGAGAGGGTTTAGAAATGGAAGTTCTTGGGATAGTTCTTTGCAAGCAACATTCCAAAGAATCGAGATGGAGGCGATTGCAGTAAGTCATGTTGTAGAGAGAGAGTGTTGAAGATAAGAAATTGATACTACACGCCGCACATATACACTACGCTTTTATTAAAACACGCACATAGACTACGCTTTTTGCGTAGTCTATACCTACTATAGACTACGACATAGACTACGCTTTTGTTGCGTAGTCTATATTCAAAAATTGCACTTAGACTACGTTTTGATAAAAACAGAGTCTATACCTATAGACTACGCTTTTACGAAAAACGTAGTCTATAAGCTGTAGAGAAAAGTGATATTTGTAGTAGTGAACGATCTCTCATTCGACTTCTAAGCCAATTTATTAACGATCTTCATGGCAGAAAATGTTCTTTCCACAATTGCAGTAGCTACAGGTAAAATAAGCACAAATTTGATAATTTTATACACCAAGGGATACACAATATCCTTTTTTGTCTTCACTATTTCTCTCGCAAGATTTTCCATCCTTTTAAAATTGGTAAAGTCTTTGCTAGAATGCACATTCATAAAATAATTTGAATTTAGTTATCTATAACCATTATCTCAACTGAAGAAAAATCAATTGAAATATAAACCTTAAATTAGTAAAATAAAGATAAAAGAAATTAAAGAGGGTAACTGTGAATCACCTTGGGCTTGGGATATAAAGAATTGAAGCCAAAAATATAAAAAGTTGAAAAGAATGGAGAAGCAGTCTGTTTGTGCAAACGTATTTTGACGAAGAAGAAATATGTCTTTTTGTAAAATTAAATTTTTTACCTTTGCTCTTTATTTTATAAATTTTTGATGGGGCAAGTTGGAGATAAATTTGTAATAAATATATAACTATGGGTAAATGGGCAAAGTTGAGGTGGGGCTAGAGATGGCACTGGATCATAGGTCCGATCCAGATCTATTTTTCAGGATTTGGATCTTTAAAAAATAGGATCCGATAGATCTGGATCGCATTCAGACCATTCCTTTAAAATCCGGATCTGGATCTCAGAAATATTTCTGAGATCCAGATTCGATCCGGATTCGGTCAATGGATCTCTCTCTCTCTCTCTCTCTCTCTCTCTCTATATATATATATATATATATATATATATATATATATATATATATATATATATATATATATATATATATAATTTTTATTTTTATCTTTAAGTATATTATATTATTTTTCTTTCTAGTCGAATTTTGATAAACTAGGTTATGGAATTGGATAATAGGTCAACAACATTATAAAATTGTATCTTGTATTTGAAAATATATATATATATATATATATATATATATATATATATGAATTAGATATGAGTGTTATATTTGCTAATATATATGTGTGTGTTACTTCTTCTATTCCTATTATAATATTAGTTGATGTCATGAAAACAAAATTAAACTTGTAACTAATATCTCCTTGTATAGTGATGATTGTAGAAATTATAAATAATTATTATAGTATTATTGTATATTTAGATTATTATTATTATTATTATTATTATTATTATTATTATTATTATTATTATTATTATGTTACTGTGAATTATAGTTGATTTAAGATTTATTTTAGAAGAGAAAATATCTGGATCCAGGTTTAGACCATGGATCATATAGATCTTATGGATATGGGTCTGGATCTAATTTTTTTGATCAAATGGATCTGACCGGATCCAAACCCAAGTAGAAAATTCGGATCTAGATTTGGACCTAACAAGATCTAATCCGATCCGATCCATTATCATTCCTAGGTGGGGCAATAGCCCACCATCACTAAAGGTGGCTCCGCCGTTGGTCAGAAGCGAAGAAACAATGCATGCATCATCAATCATTGGGAAACAGAAGCAATTTTAATAGACTTAGAGCATCTCCAATGGTTTATGTCCATTTTCAGATTTTTACTAACATCATCTCAGATACATCATCATATTCCCCTTCTCTTTTTTTCAACTACAAAAATACCTCCTCAAACTTAAGTTTTTGCTGACATCATTTTCCACTCACTTTTAACTCACTCAATATTTTCACATTTTATTTATTTTCATATTTATTATTTTTAATTTATTGTAAATTAATTTCATAGTTACTTTCAATTATTATAAAATAAATTAATTATTAATTAACAAAATTATAATATTTAATTTTAAGCATACAGCGTAATTAATACATAACAAAATCATAATAAATTATTAATAAACTATAGATAAAGTTAAAAAATAAATAGCACAACGGAGGCTAACCTCTTCGACGACAACTTCAACAATAGTTAACCTATTTTTTGGAAATCCACCGTCATTTTATACATGAATGTGAATTTGATTTATTTTTTAACTGTATCTATGATTTATTAATATTTTTTAAATACACAATTAGAAATAGAACAAAAAAAGAAAGCAAAGAAAGAAAATAAAGAAATTCAAGCAAAATGTAGTAAAGAAAAAAGAAAAAATAATAAAAAAATATAAAAAATCCTATTAACTTTTCATGTGTGGTACCACCTCTTCTCTCTCCTCTCTCCTTACATCCCCTCCTCATTTCCCTCCCCACAATGTGATACATCTAGGAGATGCATCTCATAACATCCTCCCATTAGGGATGCTCTATTGATGAGAGTTAAGTGAGGGTAATTATGTCATTTCAATGCAAAACGTCAAATATATTGTAAGTGAGTTAAAAATACAGAACAAAATACACACGGATTCAATTACCAGTATATTATTTTATTATCAAAATATGATCATATAGACATTTATAACAGCTCATATATAATTTGGTATTGCACTGTAGTTACAGTTTAATAATATATCAGAAATCTCCTCTAACATAATCCGTTATTCCGCTTGCAGTTACTTTAATTAGATGGCAGGGAGTATAACACATATTCAAGTAATCGGTATATCATTGTATTATCAAAATATGATTATATATACCTTTATAACACCTCATATATAATTTGGTATTGCAGGGTAGTTACAATTTAATAATATATAAGAAATCTCCGTTTACTCATCCTTTGAAATTTATTGTATAGGAACGTGAGATTTACCGCATCGAATATAGTGATTGTGGACTTCCCATGAATTCCAAAAAAACACACACACATACACACACTCTTCTAAAGTAATTTCGTTATTGCGCTTGTAGTTGCTTAAATTATGATATTTACAGCATATGTTAAAAATTTTAATATGCTGATAAAAACCAAATTATCAAATAGTCAATACTAAATCAAATAGATACAATATAAAAATATATTAAAAAAATACATTTAGTACACCCCATAACATAATTCTTTATTGCACTTGTAGTTACTAAGACCGTGTTATTTATAAAATTGAATCATCGATACTTATGCTAAAATTAATAATACGCATACAAAAGATCAAATTATCACATAGTTAAATAATAATTAAATAGATACTTCATCGGTTACAAAAGGCGTTTATTAATTCTGTTTCGATCCGTCCATGAAAAACATATTATTATTTTTTTGCACATAGCTCCCACATAAATCCCATAATTTGTCTATTTATTTACAAAATAATTGATGATATATCTTCGTACATAGCAAATTAAATTTGGCGGTATTATATTTTTGGTTAGTGGAGATGGCATGTTAAAATATGTTGATACTAAAATCTTGATAACAATTTAATTAGAAGAGAGATATCGTAAATTCTACATGAGTGTGCCTTACTATTGAATTCTGATGGAAATAATGCAATAGAAGACCATAGTTAGCTAGTTAGTTGAAATAATATTTAGCAAACTAGTGTGTAACCCATCGAAATTCGACGGAAATTGCATTATTATATTTCTATGGTTATAAAAATAAAATATTTACATATAAAATACATGTTAATTAATAATCAAAACCCGTATAATTATATCCAAATATTATAAAGTAAACATTAATAGTACATGGTAATAAAAAAGTCGAGCACCATTAGTTGTGAAAATATTAAAAATGGAGAAAATAACTAAAAATTTAAAATATGATGAAAATTAAAAGTAGGCTTGAAGATTAATGATCGCAATCACTTTAAACATTCATGGCCATGCTGATAAATGTTTGTATCCTTCTACAATCTATATACACACGCACTCGTCTTAAATCCGATTAGTTACCCAAACTCGTAAATTTATAAATATAAGTTGTTACAGGGATTGGAATTTATATGCACGTACATATCCAAAATATGATTGAAAAATGATTTTATTACTCGTTTTTGTCCCAAAAATACGTGCCAACTATCGAAATATATTTAAATTTATAACTATAAGTTGTTACAGTAATTATTTATCTGTCTCAGTAATGACTTGAATATTACAGAATAAATATTAATTAATATAAATAACAAAAAAAATTAAAAATAAAGAACATGTATAAAACATATACATAACAACACTCGTCCTACATTTGATTAATTACACGAACCTATTTAATTTTATTAATATAATTTGTTATAGTAATTAATTACTCATCTCAATAATTAACTTATAATGTTAGATAAAAAAACAATTCAATTTCGTGTTAGTTTTGCTCCGTGGAGCAATGAAAAATATCATAAACCAATTATAGCATCATCTATAACGTGACCTTAAATGGAAAGTTTAAAATTTTTAAAAATATAACTATTTATTTGGCCATGAAATTAAATTATTAGTGCAAAATAATTGTAGGATAAAAAAATATACATTGATTTTTAAGTGTATATATATAAGTTGTTCAATTGGTGGAGTATGATTATAAATCAATATGGGCTAAGATATTTTAGTATGATTAGAATTAGAATTTAAAGACATTAAATAGAGAATCTAGATAAATAAGAATGGAAGAATTTAATGGTGCCACATAAGATATGAGGATGAGGTTGCACTAAGTTTCAATCCAATTATATATTGATAAGGTGGCATTAATGGATAGTTTAAAATTTAAAAAATATAACTATTTATTTGGCCATCTAATTAATTAATTAGTCAAATTAAATTAGTGGTGTAAAATAATTGTATGATGAAAAATATACATTGATTCTAAGTATATATATATATATATATATATATATATATATATATATATATATATATATATATTCTTTTGTTTAAGAATTCCTCCATATCCGATTTCGGATGCATCTGTTTCAACTATTTTGAATGCTTCAGATTAGCTATTGATAAACAAGGAAGTTCTTTAACTCTTTGTTTTATTCTTTTACACTTCAGATGATCATTAGTCCAAGGTAAAGGATTCTTTTAACCTTTGAAATAATAATTTACGATCTTTTGCTAAATCTTGGTAGAAATCTCCAATATAATTAAGACTTCCAAGAAATCTTTGTAATTGATTTAAATCAAGAATTTTATCCGGGAATTTGTCCATAAATAAAAGTACTCTTTCAATGGGAATAATAATTTTATTTTCAATATAATGTCCTAAGAATTTTATTTTTGTTTGAAATATTTTTACCTTTTTAGGATTTATAGCTAAACCAGCTCTTTTTGTAGTTTGTATAAAAATATTAAGATGTTTAAAATGTTCTTCGATGGTTTTAGAAAATATTAAAACATCATCAATATATACAATAATAAAATCCATATGAGGATTATAAATTTCATTCATAATATTTTGAAATTCCATCGAGCATTTTTAAACCAAATGGCATAACATTCCATTCAAAATGTCCAAAAGGACGGTAAAGCGGTTTTATATCTATCTTCTTCTTTTAGAAGAATTTGATAGAATCGATTTTAAATCAAAAGAGGAAAATATATTTCAGAAACATTCTATTTAATAAATCTCTTTATTTGGTAATGGATGTTTTATCCATTTAAGAGCCTTATTAAGAGGTTTATAATTTATAACTAGTCTAGAGCTCCTCTTTCTATTTCGGAGGCATTTTCAACATAAAATGCGGACAACCCAAAGACTATTACTAGGTCTTATTAAACCCTTTTAAGAAGAATATCAATTTCTTCTTTGCGTAATTTTAATAATCTTTCTCCATAGCAATTGGCTCGCTTAGTATTAACTTTTCTTTCATCGAAATTATCAATATATGGAGAGACACTTCATGTCTTTTTCTATTCCAAAAGGCGTTTGGAACTTCAAAGACAAATTTCGTATTTATTTTTGAAGGATTTCTTTTATTTTATTTTGAATTTTTCTCGAGACTAATTTTTCTTTGATTGTTTTAAAATTAATTTCTTCTTTTAATGAGTTAATAAAATTATTTTTATTTTAACAACTTCTTGTAAAACATTTATAGATTTTGTTAAAGGAATAGAGGAAAATGGGAAAAAGATTTTTTCCTTTAACTTTAGTAAATAATCCTTTTCATTAATTTTATTAATAGGAATAACATTTGGAAAAAGGAGTACCAAGTATTCTTGGTGTAGATATATTTTTATTAAAATAAAAGTAGTATTGAGACAAACTCCTAATTACAGATAGCAACATCAGATAATTTGTAATTAACAATTAAAGGTTGCTTATTAGCAGTTGTTATAAACTGAGTAGTTTTAGAATAGTATTTTGAAGGTATAATTCCTTCACTAATACAATTAACATCTGCTCCTGTATCTAAGAGAGCATTAATGGTAATAGTAAACTCTTTATTTACAATAAGAGTTACTTTAGAATACCATTTTTGAGAAAGAATTTGATCAATTTTATTGATCCAAATTAGATTCTTAAAATTAATTTGATTTATTTCTTGATCTTTTTCACGAAGAGTAATTTTTTCACTTTCTTCATCTTCATCAGATGAAGTGGAATCATTTTTCCAATTAGTATTTAATAAATCAATTCTTTCATTAAGAAATTTTATTTCAGATTTTATCTGATTAATTTCTCCTTTTAATTCGTAAATCGTAGCTCTCTTTCTTTTTATTAGCCTTTTCTAATATTTTGATATAGGAATATAATTCCTTTTGTTCATTAACCTTATTAGTAAGTCTAGTTTCGCACTTTTCAGATTTAGAATTTGAGCGATAGAAAGATAATATTCTATAGCTTTTCTTTTTTCTATAGGATCTTTTATTTGGTCTATTAGATCTAGAATAAAATTTTCTTCTTTAGTGATAACATTAATATTTAATCCCATAAATTTTATGAGACAAACATCACAATCACAATCTGAATCACAATTTTGTAATTCTGATTGTTCGATTCATCTTCCAAATTTCAAGATTCATTCTCATTTTTAAGGATAGTAATGGAGATATCTTCTTCGTCTTCTTCTTCATTAAGAAGAATATTGCATAAAGATTCTTTTAAATCTCTGTCAATATTAAGATTATTGATTTTCTTTTTTACATAACATTTATTAGCCTTATGTCCTATTTTTCCACATTTCCAGCAAATAGGTTTAGTTTCTTCGGTTTTAGAAGATGATTTTTTAACTCTTTTTGGAGCACTTCTTTTAATTGCTTTCTTTTGTTTAGAATAATTTTCTGAATAAAAATTTTTCTTTTTTCTAAATTTATGTTTTTTCTTAATCCTATTAGGATACTGTTCAGATTGAAGACCTATTTGTTCACAAAAATTTCCAATTATATTTTTATTTTCATTCTTTTGAAAATCTATTTGTCTTTTTAATTTGATTTCATTACAGAATAATTCCTTCAAGTAGCTTATTTACACGAAATATCACCATAAGAAAGATTTTCCCAAATAATATTATTGTTAACAAATTTTGTTTTAACCTATTTAAAACTCTTTACGAAAATAATGTTGGTAAACCAAGAATAAATTTTTCTTTCCAAAAGTTCATATTACAATCATTTCTAGTAAGAACTTTGGACATAAAACGCGTCTTTATACCATCTAAAATCGATAGTTTTGACATCTTAAATTCATTAATTGTTTATGAGTTTTATCTAATTGAAGCTCATTAGCTCCTACAAAATTTGTAAGTATTGTATAAATAAGAGTATTAACCGCATCGACTCTTCTCTTTGAGTGATAGGTCAAATACACTTAAATTTAAAATTTTGCTTTTAAACTTCTTTGAAATATAAAATCCCACCATCCTTGTAGTTGGTCGGTAAACCCAAGAATAATAGCTTGAGCAATTTGCCTATCATTATTACCTTTTAATTTTGTCACCGAAGCATATATAAGCATTTGTTTTACAATAGTTTTATCGATATTCAGATTTTCCGTCTATGTTCCATTCTCGTGATAGATTCACCACCGAATTGAGCATAGTCTCCTTTTCTTCAATTTGAAGATCTATAGGAGTGGATTTTTGTAATAAGGTTTTACTATAGAGACATCGCAAGTTTATTAACTTGTAAATCGTCATCTCAAGAAGTTTCTTCGCTTTTCATATAATGAAATATTTTTATAGGAACATTCTTCTTCCTTTTCTTTCCTTTAATATTAATTTTTGTAATCTGCTTATTAGACCTTCTAAGAACTCATTATCCTTTTTGAGTTTAATAAAAATTTTCTTTTTAAGATTAGGAGGTGGTTTAATCATAATAGTATTGGAACAATTTTCTTGATTTAGAAATTTTGGAGAAAGAATTTCTTCAATTACATTGGTTTGATTTCCAATAGTATGAAGAGCGAGATTTGTAAAATTATTTTGTTGTATAATATGATCAAAATCTCCTTTTCCAGCTTCGATTTTATAGGAGTTGCAAAATTTCTTTTTCTCCTTTTGTATTTGTATAGTAGAAAAGGGGATGAATCTCTGTAGATTCTTTTCCTGTTTCATGTATTAATATTTTATATTTATTTTCTATAACATTTAAAAGTTTTCATCCGAGAAACTGGAAATTCTTTATTTCTTGAAGGAAAATAAAGGTTTTGTAACTGATGAAAAAATCAAGTTTAAATTATTTTTAGACTCCACTCTTCGTATCTTTTAGAATATAAAGATTTTTGTTTAGAAGAAAGGAATAAAGAAACCATTTTCGTTTCTCATAATTTTTGTTTTATTAAGACTTTTTGAATTTTTTCGGAAAAGAGTTATTACTAATAACGAAAACATTATGTCCTAATAACCCATATCCGAAAATGTGGGTGACCACGATTTCTTTTAGAACTTCTACTTTGAATTTCTACTTTATATTCGGTTGAGATACTTGTTCGAGTTTTAAAATTCCGTAAATACCGATTTTTCATAATCAATCAAAGGAATAGAAGAAGTTGAACTTTCGCTTCTTCTTCTATTTTAAAACGAATTTTCCTTTGTGATGAGAATTTTATTTCAAAGATTCCATCAACATATTGTATTATACTTTCGAGTTGTCTATTCTCTTCTTTTATTGGTGAGCTACACTTTCTAATTTCCGTGTTTCGGAAGTGTAACTTGATTCCATTTTATTGTTTTAGGAATTGCAATATTACTTTTAGTAATATCTGTTAGAAAGAGGTAGTTTCTCCTCTATTTGTACAAATCTCTTTAGATCTAAAATTAAATCTAGAAATTGTAGTATTCATAACTTTATAACAAATTCTATAAATTAGAACAAGATTTTCTGTTCCTTCTTTCATATTAAACCCTTCTGTTTTTATTTTTAATGTAAGGGCATCCAAAATATTTGGATCATTTAATGATAATGGAAAATTGGGAAAACAATTTGAAGAAATTGGTCCTTCACAAAGTGAAGACTCAATTATCCCTATTAGGGAATCTTCTAGCCTTAAATGCCTTTGGTCTCTGACCATAATTAAGGCACTGACATTTAATCCTTCTCTCGTTAATGGTTTTAATCCAATTTGGACCATCCCGAGATGTAAAAATTTATATTTCTGTTTATGAATTTCTATTAGACTTTTTGATAAAAGATTGAAAGAATCATATCCTCTTTAGAGGAATTGATTGTTCAATTGTTTTTATAACATAGTCGCTTTTAAAATCAAAGCTTCCATGTTTATAAATTTTTGATTTAGATACATCTGGTAATTTCCAATCTTGAAGATGTTTTTCGAAATTTTCCATAAGAATAATTTCTTTATTCTTATCAGAGCTTGTATCAGTTGCTTTCTTCATTGAGAAAGTCCTAATTATCTTATCCATTAAAATCTATAGAAGATAATTGTCAAGGATTTATTCTTACCTTACCCTTCGTGCTTTACGTGCTTTACAGATACGACTTGAGCATGATCGCCTGTATAACTTCTTCAGATTTTAATTTTAAAGATAAATTAGCACATATAACTCGCTCGATACCATTTGATGCACCTTTTATGCAACAGTAGTAATAAGAACCTTGATTTTCAAAGGCTTTTAGACTTTGTTTGGCTCTTCTTAATTATGGAATATAAATATAATTTTTCGATGTTTCATCAATATTTGGATTATTTAATTGTTCTTCAATATAATTTATAAGAACCTTTGTTCTTGTTATTTTATAACGTAGCTTTTAAAATAACATTGTTGTTTAACAATTACATAATCATATTGAGCATAAAAGATATTACCAACTCGCAAAAGGATTACAAGAGATATTCATAAAATTTAAAACTTACATAATATTTCTTCGAACAACTTCAACACAAAAGCAATGAATACAAAGATTAAGAGAGAGAGAGAGAGAGAGAAGGGCGAGCAAACTCAAGCGTGCCTTCCATTCTCTACACAAACCTATTTATAGAGAAAATAAACACACGCTAACATCTTCGTGAAGTGGAAACACATAGCACTACTTTTACAAAGTGGAGCACTCCTTCCACTTATTTTTAGCACACTATTTTACAAAGTGGACACTCCACAAAATGAAGCACACGACACACAACATAACAAAATGGGAATATTTCCCAAGGTCAAAATTGAATAGTGTTAGTCCACTAATCAATAATGGATAAAGACGCCATGGTATTCGTCATATTCGCTACTTTCTTCTTGCGTCAATGCATTCGTCATAGTAATTACTTTGGGATGATTCTCCTTGTAGAGCCAAGACGAATGCATCAAATGGATCTTGAGCTTCTTGAAATCATCATTATCTTCCATCAAAGTATCTTCAATAATTTTGGTCTCTGATGAAGATGGTTCCGTCGAACTTGAGCATTTTGCTTGAGAATTCTCAGATCCAAAAACTTCTTTTAATAAAAGATTGACAGATTCTTTATCCATTCTGTGCAATAAATCTTTTAATAAAGACTCATGTGATGGAGTTTGTGCATTAAGATTTTTTATAATCTCTGGACTAGCAGATTTTACTGCCAAAATTCCTCTTCTATCAAAGGTTTTACCTTCGTCAAAGAAATTTTCTTTAGGCCACCATTTTAGGAGAATTCTCCTAACAAGAATTGTAGGAGTGAATTTTATCTCATTTTTTGAACGTGCTTGTTCTTGCGCTATAATCCCATCAAGAATCCATGGAATTGTATAATGATTAGCAAATTGTAGAACTGCAGAAGACTTTCAAGATGGTTATTAACCTTATGAAATTTTATCCATATATCTTTAACTTTTAGGAAATATCATAGGCATTACCCCACGAAAAGAAGAAAGTCAAAACCAATTTGGTATTATTTGAAATGGGTTATCGAGATTAAATTTAACCCACCACTTAATGTTTTCGTGAACTATTTTCATATAGGAAAATATTATCCCATGATTTGATATAATCAAAATAATTATAATAGTTGGGATTAGCTTGATAATTATCAAGTTGCCTTGTTTGACGAGAAGGCATTCCCAGGTTTGAAGGTAGCAAAATTCGCTTAATAACAAGTTTTGAAAAGCAAATTCTTTATTTGCGCGATCCATATGTCAATTTCAATGATCCAGCTTTCTATTAGAATTGCTTCAAAGTAATCACGAGTCTTTTTCCAAAGACTTGTGGAAGATCTTTATTAAGACGGCTATATGTTTATTTGACCTGGAGAAAGACCTTTAGGTCATCTTCAATCGACAACAATTTAAATATCCGGATATAATATATGGATATTTAATTTCATCTTTGATCCTTTTGAAGAAAGATTGCATCTTGATAGTATTGAATATCATATGCATCTTCATCGCTTTCAAATTCTTTAATAAAATCAATTTGACTAGGTAATTCTTCAATTTCTTTTTAAAGAATTCATCCTTTTAAGTTTTGGATTTTTGACTAAATTAGTCATGGGTTTTTACCCAATGCTTGTTTTCTCACGATTTGATTCCAAGATTTGTCCTCGCAAGAATTCTCGTGTTAGAAAATCGGTAAACAATTATTTTTCCAAATATGTTCAATATCAAAATCAAAACATGCTAATATAGCTTGCCATCTAGCAAAAATTTGTTTCAAGCAATATTTTAACATCTTTTGTTAATATATCTTTTGCGATTTACAATCAACTCTTATTAAGAATTTTTATTTAAAATATCACTTTCAAATTTAGTAACACATTTTACTATTGAAAGTAATTCTTTTTTTATTGTAGAATAATTCATTTGAGCATTATTCCAAATACCAGAAGTATATCTAACAAGTTCTTCTTTAGAATTTTCTGAATTCTTTTGTTTAAGAATTCCTCCATATCCGATTTCGGATGCATCTGTTTCAACTATTTTGAATGCTTCAGGATTAGCTATTGATAAACAAGGAAGTTCTTTAACTCTTTGTTTTATTCTTTTACAGCTTCTGTATGATCATTAGTCCAAGGTAAAGGATTCTTTTAACCTTTGAAATAATAATTTACGCCTTTTGCTAAATCTTGGTAGAAATCTCCAATATAATTAAGACTTCCAAGAAATCTTTGTAATTGATTTAAATCAGTAATTTTATCTCGAATTTGTCCATAAATAAAAGTACTCTTTCAATGGGAATAATAATTTTATTTTCAATATAATGTCCTAAGAATTTTATTTTTGTTTGAAATATTTTTACCTTTTTAGATTTATAGCTAAACCAGCTCTTTTTGTAGTTTGTATAAAATATTAAGATGTTTAAAATGTTCTTGATGGTTTTAGAAAATATTAAAACATCATCAATATATACAATAATAAAATCCATATGAGGATTATAAATTTCATTCATAATATTTTGAAATTCCATCGAGCATTTTTTAAACCAAATGGCATAACATTCCATTCAAAATGTCCAAAAGGACGGTAAAAGCGGTTTTATATCTATCTTCTTCTTTTAGAAGAATTTGATAGAATCCTGATTTTAAATCAAAAGAGGAAAATATATTTCCTGTAAACATTCTATTTAATAAATCTCTTTTATTTGGTAATGGATGTTTTATCCATTTAAGAGCCTTATTAAGAGGTTTATAATTTATAACTAGTCTAGGAGCTCCTCTTTCTATTTCGGAGGCATTTTCAACATAAAATGCAGGACAACTCCAAAGACTATTACTAGGTCTTATTAAACCCTTTTTAAGAAGAATATCAATTTCTTCTTTGCAGAATTTTAATAATCTTTCTCCCATAGCAATTGGCCTTGCCTTAGTATTAACTTTTCTTTCATCGAAATTATCAATATATGGGAGAGACACTTCATGTCTTTTTCTATTCCAAAAGGCGTTTGGAACTTCAGCACAAATTTCTGTATTTATTTTTTGAAGGATTTCTTTTATTTTATTTTGAATTTTTTCTGAGACTAATTTTTCTTTGATTGTTTTAAAATTAATTTCTTCTTTTAATGAGTTAATAAAATTATTTTTATTTTTAACAACTTCTTGTAAAACATTTATAGATTTTGTTAAAGGAATAGAGGAAAATGGGAAAAACAGATTTTTTCCTTTAACTTTAGTAAATAATCCTTTTTCATTAATTTTATTAATAGGGAATAACATTTGGAAAAAAGGAGTACCAAGTATTACTGGTGTAGATATATTTTTTATTAAAATAAAAGTAGTATTGAGACAAACTCCTGAATTACAGATAGCAACATCAGATAATTTGTAATTAACAATTAAAGGTTGCTTATTAGCAGTTGTTATAAACTGAGTAGTTTTAGAATAGTATTTTGAAGGTATAATTCCTTCACTAATACAATTAACATCTGCTCCTGTATCTAAGAGAGCATTAATGGTAATAGTAAACTCTTTATTTACAATAAGAGTTACTTTAGAATACCATTTTGAGAAAGAATTTGATCAATTTTATTGATCCAAATTAGATTCTTAAAATTAATTTGATTTATTTCTCGATCTTTTCACGAAGAGTAATTTTTCACTTTCTTCATCTTCATCGGATGAAGTGGAATCATTTTCCAATTAGTATTTAATAAATCAATTCTTTCATTAAGAAATTTTATTTGATTTTATCCGATTAATTTCTCCTTTTAATTCGTAAATCGTAGCTCTCTTTCTTTTTATTAGCCTTTTCTAATATTTTGATATAGGAATATAATTCCTTTGTTCATTAACCTTATTAGTAAGTCTAGTTTCGCACTTTTCGATTTAGAATTTGAGCGATAGAAAGATAATATTCTATAGCTTTTCTTTTTCTATAGGATCTTTATTTGGTCTATTAGATCTAGAATAAAATTTTCTTCTTTAGTGATAACATTAATATTTAATCCCATAAATTTTATGAGACAAACATCACAATCACAATCAATCACAATTTTGTAATTCGATTGTTCGATTCATCTTCGAAATTTCAAGATTCATTCTCATTTTAAGGATAGTAATGGAGATATCTTCTTCGCCTTCTTCTTCTTCATTAAGAAGAATATTGCATAAAGATTCTTTTAAATCTCATCAATATTAAGATTATTGATTTTCTTTTTACATAACATTTATTAGCCTTATGTCCTATTTTTCCACATTTCCGGCAAATAGGTTTAGTTTCTTCGGTTTTAGAAGATGATTTTTAACTCTTTTGAGCACTTCTTTTAATTGCTTTCTTTTGTTTAGAATAATTTTCTGAATAAAATTTTTCTTTTTCTAAATTTATGTTTTTCTTAATCCTATTAGGATATTGTTCGATTGAAGACCTATTTGTTCACAAAATTTCCAATTATATTTTATTTTCATTCTTTTGAAAATCTATTTGTCTTTTAATTTGATTTCATTACACGAATAATTCCTTCAAGAGCTTATTTCACGAAATATCACCATAAGAAAGATTTTCCCAAATAATATTATTGTTAACAAATTTTGTTTTTAACCTATTTAAAACTCTTTCGAAAATAATGTTGGTAAACCAAAGAATAAATTTTTCTTTCCAAAAGTTCATATTACAATCATTTCTAGTAAGAACTTTGGACATAAAAACGCCTTTATACCATCTAAAATCGATAGTTTTGACATCTTAAATTCATTAATTGTTTATGAGTTTTATCTAATTGAAGCTCATTAGCTCCTACAAAATTTGTAAGTATTGTATAAATAAGAGTATTAACCGCATCGACTCTTCTTTTGAGTGATAGGGTCAAATACACTTGAATTTAAAATTTTGCTTTTAGCTTCTTTTGAAATATAAAATCCCACCATCCTTGTAGTTGGTCGGTAAACCCAGTAATAATAGCTTGAGCAATTTGCCTATCATTATTACCTTTTAATTTTGCCGCCGAAGCATATATAAGCATTTGTTTTACAATAGTTTTTATCTGATATTCAGATTTTCCGTCTATGTTCCATTCTGTGATAGATTCACCACTGAATTGAGCATAGTCTCCTTTTTCTTCAATTTGAAGATCTATAGGAGTGGATTTTTTGTAATAAGGTTTTACTATAGAGACATCAGCAAGTTTATTAACTTGTAAATCGTCATCTGAAGAAGTTTCTTCAGTTTCTTTTGTTATAACAGAAATATTTTTATAGGAACATTCTTCTTCCTTTTCTTTTCCTTTAATATTAATTTTTTGTAATCTGTTTATTAGACCTTCTAAGAACTCATTATCCTTTTTTGAGTTTAATAAAAAATTTTCTTTTTTAAGATTAGGAGGTGGTTTAATCATAATAGTATTGGAACAATTTTCTTCAGATTTAGAAATTTTTGGAGAAAGAATTTCTTCAATTCTGTTGGTTTGATTTCCAATAGTATGAAGAGCGAGATTTGTAAAATTATTTTGTTGTATAATATGATCAAAATCTCCTTTTCCAGTTTCTGATTTTATAGGAGTTGCAAAAATTTCTTTTTCTCCTTTTTGTATTTGTATAGTAGAAAAAGGGGGATGAATCTCTGTAGATTCTTTTCCTGTTTCATGTATTAATATTTTATATTTATTTTCTATAACATTTAAAAAGTTTTCATCTGAGAAATCTGGAAATTCTTTATTTCTTGAAGGAAAATAAAGGTTTTGTAACTGATGAAAAATCAAGTTTAGAATTATTTTTAGACTCCACTCTTCGTATCTTTTAGAATATAAAGATTTTGTTTAGAAGAAAGGAATAAAGAAACCATTTTCGCTTTCTCATAATTTTTGTTTTATTAAGACTTTTTGAATTTTTTCGGGAAAGAGTTATTACTAATAACGAAAACATTATGTCCTAATAACCCATATCCGAAAATGTGGGTGACCACAGATTTCTTTTAGAACTTCTACTGTGAATTTCTACTTTATATTCGGTTGAGATACTTGTTCGGAGTTTTAAAATTCCGTAAATACCGATTTTTCATAATCAATCAAAGGAATAGAAGAAGTTGAACTTCGCCTCTTCTTCTATTTTAAAACGAATTTTCCTTTGTGATGAGAATTTTATTTCAAAGATTCCATCAACATATTGTATTATACTTTCGAGTTGTCTATTCTCTTTTTTATTGGTGGAGCTACACTTTCTAATTTCCGTGTTTCGGAAGTGTAACTTGATTCCATTTTATTGTTTTAGGAATTGCAATATTACTTTTAGTAATATCTCGTTAGAAAGAGGTAGTTTCTCTCTATTTGTACAAATCTCTTTAGATCTAAAATTAAATCTAGAAATTGTAGTATTCATAACTTTATAACAAATTCTATAAATTAGAACAAGATTTTCTGTTCCTTCTTTCATATTAAACCCTTCTGTTTTTATTTTTAATGTAAGGGCATCCAAAATATTTGGATCATTTAATGATAATGGAAAATTGGGAAAACAGCTGAAGTAAATTGGTCCTTCACAAAGTGAAGACTCAATTATCCCTATTAGGGAATCTTCTAGCCTTAAATGCCTTTGGTCTCTGACCATAATTAAGGCACTGACATTTAATCCTTCTCTCGTTAATGGTTTTAATCCAATTTGGACCATCCCGAGATGTAAAAATTTATATTTCTGTTTATGAATTTCTATTAGACTTTTTGATAAAAGATTGAAAGAATCATATCCTCCTTTTAGAGGAATTGATTGTTCAATTGTTTTTATAACATAGTCGCTTTTAAAATCAAAGCTTCCATGTTTATAAATTTTTGATTTAGATACATCCGTAATTTCAATCTTGAAGATGTTTTTCAAATTTTCCATAAGAATAATTTCTTTATTCTTATCGAGCTTGTATCCATTGCTTTCTTCATTGAGAAAGTCCTAATTATCTTATCCATTAAAATCTATAGAAGATACTGTCAAGGATTTATTCTTACCTTACCCTTCAGGCTTTACAGGCTTTACAGATACCTGACTTGAGGCGACTGCCGTGTATAACTTCTTCAGATTTTAATTTTAAAGATAAATTAGCACATATAACTTGGCTCTGATACCATTTGATGCAGCCTTTTTATGCAGCGTTGTAATAAGAACCTTGATTTTCAAAGGCTTTTAGACTTTGTTTGGCTCTTCTTAATTGCGGAATATAAATATAATTTTCGATGTTTCATCAATATTTGGATTATTTAATTGTTCTTCAATATAATTTATAAGAACCTTTGTTCTTGTTATTTTATAACGTAGGCTTTTAAAATAACATTGTTGTTTAACAATTACATAATCATATTGAGCATAAAAGATATTACCAACTGCAAAAGGATTACAAGAGATATTCATAAAATTTAAAACTTACATAATATTTCTTCAGAACAACTTCAACACAAAAGCAACTTGAATACAAAGATTAAGAGAGAGAGAGAGAGAGAGAGAAGAAGGGGGCGAGCAAACTCAAGCGTGCCCTTCCATTCTCTACACAAACCTATTTATAGAGAAAATAAACACACGCTAACATCTTCGTGAAGTGGAAACACATAGCACTACTTTTACAAAGTGGAGCACTCCTTCCACTTATTTTTAGCACACTATTTTACAAAGTGGACACTCCACAAAATGAAGCACACGACACACAACATAACAAAATGGAATATTTCCCAAGGTCAAAATTGAATAGTGTTAGTCCACCTTTTTATGCGGCGTTGTAATAAGAACCTTGATTTTCAAAGGCTTTTAGACTTTGTTTGGCTCTTCTTAATTGCGGAATATAAATATAATTTTCGATGTTTCATCAATATTTGGATTATTTAATTGTTCTTCAATATAATTTATAAGAACCTTTGTTCTTGTTATTTTATAACGTGAGCTTTTAAAATAACATTGTTGTTTAACAATTACATAATCATATTGAGCATAAAAGATATTACCAACTGCAAAAGGATTACAAGAGATATTCATAAAATTTAAAACTTACATAATATTTCTTCGAACAACTTCAACACAAAAGCAATTTGAATACAAAGATTAAGAGAGAGAGAGAGAGAAGATGGCGAGCAAACTCAAGCGTGCCCTTCCATTCTCTACACAAACCTATTTATAGAGAAAATAAACACACGCTAACATCTTCGTGAAGTGGAAACACATAGCACTACTTTTACAAAGTGGAGCACTCCTTCCACTTATTTTTAGCACACTATTTTACAAAGTGGACACTCCACAAAATGAAGCACACGACACACAACATAACAAAATGGGAATATTTCCCAAGGTCAAAATTGAATAGTGTTAGTCCACTAATCAATAATGGATAAAGACGCCATGGTATTCGCCATATTCGCCACTTTCTTCTCAGGCGAATGCATTCGTCATAGTAATTACTTTGGGGATGATTCTCCTAGAGCCAAGACGAATGCATCAAATGGATCTTGAGCTTCTTGAAATCATCATTATCTTCCATCAAAGTATCTTCAATAATTTTGGTCTCTGATGAAGATGGTTCCATCGAACTTGAGCATTTTGCTTGAGAATTCTCAGATCCAAAAACTTCTTTTAATAAAAGATTGACAGATTCTTTATCCATTCTGTGCAATAAATCTTTTAATAAAGACTCATGTGATGGAGTTTGTGCATTAAGATTTTTTATAATCTCTGGACTAGCAGATTTTACTGCCAAAATTCCTCTTCTATCAAAGGTTTTACCTTCATCAAAGAAATTTTCTTTAGGCCACCATTTTAGGAGAATTCTCCTAACAAGAATTGTAGGAGTGAATTTTATCTCATTTTTTGAACGTGCTTGTTCTTGCAGGCTATAATCCCATCGAAGAATCCATGGAATTGTATAATGATTAGCAAATTGTAGAACTGCAGGAAGACTTTCAAGATGGTTATTAACCTTATGAAATTTTATCCATATATCTTTAACTTTTCGAGGAAATATCATAGGCATTACCCCCCACGAAAAGAAGAAAGTCAAAAACCAATTTGGTATTATTTGAAATGGGTTATCGAGATTAAATTTAACCCACTACTTAATGTTTTCGTGAACTATTTTCATATAGGAAAATATTATCCCATGATTTGATATAATCAAAATAATTATAATAGTTGGGATTAGCTTGATAATTATCAAGTTGCCTTGTTTGATGAGAAGGCATTCCCCAGTTTGAAGGTAGCAAAATTCGCTTAATAACAAGTTTTGAAAAGCAAATTCTTTATTTGCGCGATCCATATGTTGAATTTCAACAGATCCAGCTTTCTATTAGAATTGCTTCAGTAATCACGAGTCTTTTTCCAAAGACTTGTGGAAGATCTTTATTAAGATGGCTATAAGCGATTTGACCTGAGAAAGACCTTTTAGGTCATCTTCAATCGATAACAATTTAAATATCCGTATATAATATATGGATATTTAATTTCATCTTTGATCCTTTTGAAGAAAGATCAGATCTTGATAGTATTGAATATCATATGCATCTTCATCGCTTTCAAATTCTTTAATAAAATCAATTTGACTAGGTAATTCTTCAATTTCTTTTTAAAGAATTCATCCTTTTAGGTTTTGGATTTTGACTAAATTAGTCATGGGTTTTTACCCAATGCTTGTTTTCTCACGATTTGATTCCAAGATTTGTCCTGCAAGAATTCTCGTGTTAGAAAATCTGTAAACAATTATTTTTCCGAAATATGTTCAATATCAAAATCAAAACATGCTAATATAGCTTGCCATCTAGCAAAAATTTGTTTCAAGCAATATTTTAACATCTTTTGTTAATATATCTTTGCAGATTTACAATCAACTCTTATTAAGAATTTTTATTTAAAATATCACTTTCAAATTTAGTAACACATTTTACTATTGAAAGTAATTTTTTTATTGTAGAATAATTCATTTGAGCATTATTCCAAATACCGTAAGATATCTAACAAGTTCTTCTTTAGAATTTTCTCAATTCTTTTGTTTAAGAATTCCTCCATATCCGATTTCGGATGCATCTGCTTTCAACTATTTTGAATGCTTCAGATTAGCTATTGATAAACAAGGAAGTTCTTTAACTCTTTGTTTTATTCTTTTACAAACTTCAGATGATCATTAGTCCAAGGTAAAGGATTCTTTTTAACCTTTGAAATAATAATTTACGCCTTTTGCTAAATCTTGGTAGAAATCTCCAATATAATTAAGACTTCCAAGAAATCTTTGTAATTGATTTAAATCAAGAATTTTATCTGGGAATTTGTCCGCAAATAAAAGTACTCTTTCAATGGGAATAATAATTTTATTTTCAATATAATGTCCTAAGAATTTTATTTTGTTTGAAATATTTTTACCTTTTAGGATTTATAGCTAAACCACTCTTTTTGTAGTTTGTATAAAAATATTAAGATGTTTAAATGTTCTTCATGGTTTTAGAAAATATTAAAACATCATCAATATATACAATAATAAAATCCATATGAGGATTATAAATTTCATTCATAATATTTTGAAATTCCATCTGAGCATTTTTAAACCAAATGGCATAACATTCCATTCAAAATGTCCAAAAGGGACGGTAAAAGCGGTTTTATATCTATCTTCTTCTTTTAGAAGAATTTGATAGAATCCTGATTTTAAATCAAAAGAGGAAAATATATTTCCTGTAAACATTCTATTTAATAAATCTCTTTTATTTGGTAATGGATGTTTTATCCATTTAAGAGCCTTATTAAGAGGTTTATAATTTATAACTAGTCTAGGAGCTCCTCTTTCTATTTCGGAGGCATTTTCAACATAAAATGCAGGACAACTCCAAAGACTATTACTAGGTCTTATTAAACCCTTTTTAAGAAGAATATCAATTTCTTCTTTGCAGAATTTTAATAATCTTTCTCCCATAGCAATTGGCCTCGCTTTAGTATTAACTTTTCTTTCATCGAAATTATCAATATATGGAGAGACACTTCATGTCTTTTTCTATTCCAAAAGGCGCTTGGAACTTCAAAGACAAATTTCGTATTTATTTTTGAAGGATTTCTTTTATTTTATTTTGAATTTTTCTCGAGACTAATTTTTCTTTGATTGTTTTAAAATTAATTTCTTCTTTTAATGAGTTAATAAAATTATTTTTATTTTTAACAACTTCTTGTAAAACATTTATAGATTTTGTTAAAGGAATAGAGGAAAATGGGAAAATGATTTTTCCTTTAACTTTAGTAAATAATCCTTTTCATTAATTTTATTAATAGGGAATAACATTTGGAAAAAAGGAGTACCAAGTATTACTGGTGTAGATATATTTTTTATTAAAATAAAAGTAGTATTGAGACAAACTCCTGAATTACAGATAGCAACATCAGATAATTTGTAATTAACAATTAAAGGTTGCTTATTAGCAGTTGTTATAAACTGAGTAGTTTTAGAATAGTATTTTGAAGGTATAATTCCTTCACTAATACAATTAACATCCGCCTCCTCAGATCTAAGAGAGCATTAATGGTAATAGTAAACTCTTTATTTACAATAAGAGTTACTTTAGAATACCATTTTTGAGAAAGAATTTGATCAATTTTATTGATCCAAATTAGATTCTTAAAATTAATTTGATTTATTTCTTGATCTTTTTCACGAAGAGTAATTTTTTCACTTTCTTCATCTTCATCAGATGAAGTGGAATCATTTTTCCAATTAGTATTTAATAAATCAATTCTTTCATTAAGAAATTTTATTTTATTTTATCCGATTAATTTCTCCTTTTAATTCGTAAATCGTAGGCTCTCTTTCTTTTTATTAGCCTTTTCTAATATTTTGATATAGGAATATAATTCCTTTGTTCATTAACCTTATTAGTAAGTCTAGTTTCGGACTTTTCGATTTAGAATTTGAAGCGATAGAAAGATAATATTCTATAGCTTTTCTTTTCTATAGGATCTTTATTTGGTCTATTAGATCTAGAATAAAATTTTCTTCTTTAGTGATAACATTAATATTTAATCCCATAAATTTTATGAGACAAACATCACAATCACAATCAATCACAATTTTGTAATTCGATTGTTCGATTCATCTTCCAAATTTCAAGATTCATTCTCATTTTAAGGATAGTAATGGAGATATCTTCTTCGCCTTCTTCTTCTTCATTAAGAAGAATATTGCATAAAGATTCTTTTAAATCTCTGTCAATATTAAGATTATTGATTTTCTTTTTTACATAACATTTATTAGCCTTATGTCCTATTTTTCCACATTTCCAGCAAATAGGTTTAGTTTCTTCGGTTTTAGAAGATGATTTTTAACTCTTTTGGAGCACTTCTTTAATTGCTTTCTTTGTTTAGAATAATTTTCTCGAATAAAAATTTTTCTTTTTCTAAATTTATGTTTTTTCTTAATCCTATTAGGATACTGTTCAGATTGAAGACCTATTTGTTCACAAAAATTTCCAATTATATTTTTATTTTCATTCTTTTGAAAATCTATTTGTCTTTTTAATTTGATTTCATTACACAGAATAATTCCTTCATAGCTTATTTCACTGAAATATCACCATAAGAAAGATTTTCCCAAATAATATTATTGTTAACAAATTTTGTTTTAACCTATTTAAAACTCTTTCGAAAATAATGTTGGTAAACCAAAGAATAAATTTTTCTTTCCAAAAGTTCATATTACAATCATTTCTAGTAAGAACTTTGGACATAAAAACGCCTTTATACCATCTAAAATCGATAGTTTTGACATCTTAAATTCATTAATTGTTTATGAGTTTTATCTAATTGAAGCTCATTAGCTCCTACAAAATTTGTAAGTATTGTATAAATAAGAGTATTAACCGCATCGACTCTTCTCTTTGAGTGATAGGTCAAATACACTTGAATTTAAAATTTTGCTTTTAGCTTCTTTTGAAATATAAAATCCCACCATCCTTGTAGTTGGTCGTAAACCCAAGAATAATAGCTTGAGCAATTTGCCTATCATTATTACCTTTAATTTTGTCACCAAGCATATATAAGCATTTGTTTTACAATAGTTTTATCTCGATATTCGATTTTCCGCCTATGTTCCATTCTCGTGATAGATTCACCACCGAATTGAGCATAGTCTCCTTTTTCTTCAATTTGAAGATCTATAGGAGTGATTTTTGTAATAAGGTTTTACTATAGAGACATCGCAAGTTTATTAACTTGTAAATCGTCATCTCAAGAAGTTTCTTCGCTTTTTTATTATAATGTAAATATTTTTATAGGAACATTCTTCTTCCTTTTCTTTTCCTTTAATATTAATTTTTGTAACTGCTTATTAGACCTTCTAAGAACTCATTATCCTTTTTGAGTTTAATAAAAATTTTCTTTTTAAGATTAGGAGGTGGTTTAATCATAATAGTATTGGAACAATTTTCTTGATTTAGAAATTTTGGAGAAAGAATTTCTTCAATTCTGTTGGTTTGATTTCCAATAGTATGAAGAGCGAGATTTGTAAAATTATTTTGTTGTATAATATGATCAAAATCTCCTTTCCAGCTTCGATTTTATAGGAGTTGCAAAATTTCTTTTTCCTTTTGTATTTGTATAGTAGAAAAGGGATGAATCTCTGAGATTCTTTTCTGTTTCATGTATTAATATTTTATATTTATTTTCTATAACATTTAAAAGTTTTCATCCGAGAACTGGAAATTCTTTATTTCTTGAAGGAAAATAAAGGTTTTGTAACCGGATGAAAAATCAAGTTTAGAATTATTTTTAGACTCCACTCTTCGTATCTTTTAGAATATAAAGATTTTGTTTAGAAGAAAGGAATAAAGAAACCATTTTCGCTTTCTCATAATTTTTGTTTTATTAAGACTTTTTGAATTTTTTCTGGGAAAGAGTTATTACTAATAACGAAAACATTATGTCCTAATAACCCATATCCGAAAATGTGGGTGACCTCGATTTCTTTTAGAACTTCTACTTTCGTGAATTTCTACTTTATATTCTCGTTGAGATACTTGTTCGAGTTTTAAAATTCCGTAAATACCGATTTTTCATAATCAAAAGGAATAGAAGAAGTTGAACTTCGCTTCTTCTTCTATTTTAAAACGAATTTTCCTTTGTGATGAGAATTTTATTTCAAAGATTCCATCAACATATCAGTATTATACTTTCGAGTTGTCTATTCTCTTCTTTTATTGGTGGAGCTACACTTTCTAATTTCCAGGTTTCTGGAAGTGTAACTTGATTCCATTTTATTGTTTTAGGAATTGCAATATTACTTTTAGTAATATCTGTTAGAAAGAGGGTAGTTTCTCCTATTTGTACAAATCTCTTTAGATCTAAAATTAAATCTAGAAATTGTAGTATTCATAACTTTATAACAAATTCTATAAATTAGAACAAGATTTTATGTTCCTTCTTTCATATTAAACCCTTCTGTTTTTATTTTTAATGTAAGGGCATCCAAAATATTTGGATCATTTAATGATAATGGAAAATTGGGAAAATAGCTGAAGTAAATTGGTCCTTCACAAAGTGAAGACTCAATTATCCCTATTAGGGAATCTTCTAGCCTTAAATGCCTTTGGTCTCGACCATAATTAAAACAATCGACATTTAATCCTTCTCTCGTTAATGGTTTTAATCCAATTTGGACCATCCCGAGATGTAAAATTTATATTTCGCTTATGAATTTCTATTAGACTTTTGATAAAAGATTGAAAGAATCATATCCTCCTTTTAGAGGAATTGATTGTTCAATTGTTTTATAACATAGTCGCTTTTAAAATCAAAGCTTCCATGTTTATAAATTTTGATTTAGATACATCCGTAATTTCAATCTTGAAGATGTTTTTCAAATTTTCCATAAGAATAATTTCTTTATTCTTATCGAGCTTGTATCGCTTGCTTTCTTCATTGAAAGTCCTAATTATCTTATCCATTAAAATCTATAGAAGATCTCGTCAAGGATTTATTCTTACCTTACCCTTCGGGCTTTACTGCTTTACAGATACTTCGACTGGCGACCGCCTGTATAACTTCTTCGATTTTAATTTTAAAGATAAATTAGCACATAAACTTCGCTCGATACCACCGTTGGGATCACATCATCACCCCGTCCAATTAGTATGATATTGTCCGCTTGCCAAAAGCCCGACGGATTTGTTTTTGGCTCAACAACTCCCAAAAGGCCTCATACTAATTAGGAATTTTAATATATAGAAGGCAAACTTTCTTCTTCTTCCGATGTGGGATTGGGTTTGCCCATACCCAACAATCCTCCCTCAAACCAAGGACCACATCATTGTCCTCCCTCGAACGATAATCCGTACATCTTGCACCGCCGTACCACCACGGGACCCGCCACCGACCGCACTATCGAAGACTTTCACACAGGCACCACCGATTCAATCGCGAGTTCACGGGCACTGCAAAGGATTTATTCTTACCTTACCCTTCAGGCTTTACAGGCTTTACAGATACCTGACTTGAGGCGACTGCCCGTGTATAACTTCTTCAGATTTTAATTTTAAAGATAAATTAGCACATATAACTTGGCTCTGATACCATTTGATGCACCTTTTTATGCGTCAGCATGTAATAAGAACCTTGATTTTCAAAGGCTTTTAGACTTTGTTCGCTCTTCTTAATTGCGGAATATAAATATAATTTTTCGATGTTTCATCAATATTCGATTATTTAATTGTTCTTCAATATAATTTATAAGAACCTTTGTTCTTGTTATTTTATAACGTAGGCTTTTAAAATAACATTGTTGTTTAACAATTACATAATCATATTGAGCATAAAAGATATTACCAACTGCAAAAGGATTACAAGAGATATTCATAAAATTTAAAACTTACATAATATTTCTTCAGAACAACTTCAACACAAAAGCAGCTTGAATACAAAGATTAAGAGAGAGAGAGAGAGAGAGAGAAGAAGGGGGCGAGCAAACTCAAGCGTGCCCTTCCATTCTCTACACAAACCTATTTATAGAGAAAAATAAACACACGCTAACATCTTCGTGAGTTGGAAACACATAGCACTACTTTTTACAAAGTGGAGCACTCCTTCCACTTATTTTAGCACACTATTTTACAAAGTGGACACTCCACAAAATGAAGCACACGACACACAACATAACAAATGGGAATATTTCCCAAGGTCAAAATTGAATAGTGTTAGTCCACTAATCAATAATGGATAAAGACGCCATGGTATTCGCCATATTCGCCACTTTCTTCAAGGCCAATGCATTCGTCATAGTAATTACTTTGGGGATGATTCTCCTTGTAGAGCCAAGACGAATGCATCAAACGGATCTTGAGCTTCTTGAAATCATCATTATCTTCCATCAAAGTATCTTCAATAATTTTGGTCTCGATGAAGATGGTTCCGTCGAACTTGAGCATTTTGCTTGAGAATTCTCGGATCCAAAACTTCTTTAATAAAAGATCGATGATTCTTTATCCATTCTGCAATAAATCTTTTAATAAAGACTCATGTGATGGAGTTTGTGCATTAAGATTTTTATAATCTCGGACTAGCAGATTTTATCGCCAAAATTCCTCTTCTATCAAAGGTTTTACCTTCACAAAGAAATTTTCTTTAGGCCACCATTTTAGGAGAATTCTCCTAACAAGAATTGTAGGAGTGAATTTTATCTCATTTTTGAACGTGCTTGTTCTTGCGGTGCTATAATCCCATCAAGAATCCATGGAATTGTATAATGATTAGCAAATTGTAGAATCAGCAGAAGACTTTCAAGATGGTTATTAACCTTATGAAATTTTATCCATATATCTTTAACTTTTCGAGGAAATATCATAGGCATTACCCCCACGAAAAGAAGAAAGTCAAAACCAATTTGGTATTATTTGAAATGGGTTATCGAGATTAAATTTAACCCACCACTTAATGTTTTCGTGAACTATTTTCATATAGGAAAATATTATCCCATGATTTGATATAATCAAAATAATTATAATAGTTGGGATTAGCTTGATAATTATCAAGTTGCCTTGTTTGACGAGAAGGCATTCCCAGTTTGAAGGTAGCAAAATTCGCTTAATAACAAGTTTTGAAAAGCAAATTCTTTATTTGCGCGATCCATATGTCAATTTCAACAGATCCAGCTTATTAGAATTGCTTCAAAGTAATCACGAGTCTTTTTCCAAAGACTTGTGGAAGATCTTTATTAAGATGGCTATGTTTATTTGATTTGAGAAAGACCTTTAGGTCATCTTCAATCGATAACAATTTAAATATCCGTATATAATATATGGATATTTAATTTCATCTTTGATCCTTTTGAAGAAAGATTGCATCTTGATAGTATTGAATATCATATGCATCTTCATCGCTTTCAAATTCTTTAATAAAATCAATTTGACTAGGTAATTCTTCAATTTCTTTTTAAAGAATTCATCCTTTTAGGTTTTGGATTTTGACTAAATTAGTCATGGGTTTTTACCCAATGCTTGTTTTCTCACGATTTGATTCCAAGATTTGTCCCTGCAAGAATTCTCGTGTTAGAAAATCTGGTAAACAATTATTTTTTCCAGAAATATGTTCAATATCAAAATCAAAACATGCTAATATAGCTTGCCATCTAGCAAAAATTTGTTTCAAGCAATATTTTTAACATCTTTGTTAATATATCTTTTGCGATTTACAATCAACTCTTATTAAGAATTTTTATTTAAAATATCACTTTCAAATTTAGTAACACATTTTACTATTGAAAGTAATTCTTTTTTTATTGTAGAATAATTCATTTGAGCATTATTCCAAATACCAGAAGTATATCTAACAAGTTCTTCTTTAGAATTTTCTGAATTCTTTTGTTTAAGAATTCCTCCATATCCGATTTCGGATGCATCCGTTTCAACTATTTTGAATGCTTCAGATTAGCTATTGATAAACAAGGAAGTTCTTTAACTCTTTGTTTTATTCTTTTACACCTTATGATCATTAGTCCAAGGTAAAGGATTCTTTTTAACCTTTGAAATAATAATTTACGCTTTTGCTAAATCTTGGTAGAAATCTCCAATATAATTAAGACTTCCAAGAAATCTTTGTAATTGATTTAAATCAAGAATTTTATCTGGGAATTTGTCCGCAAATAAAAGTACTCTTTCAATGGAATAATAATTTTATTTTCAATATAATGTCCTAAGAATTTTATTTTGTTTGAAATATTTTTACCTTTTAGGATTTATAGCTAAACCAGCTCTTTTTGTAGTTTGTATAAAAATATTAAGATGTTTAAAATGTTCTTCGATGGTTTTAGAAAATATTAAAACATCATCAATATATACAATAATAAAATCCATATGAGGATTATAAATTTCATTCATAATATTTTGAAATTCCATTGAGCATTTTTAAACCAAATGGCATAACATTCCATTCAAAATGTCCAAAAGGGACGGTAAAAGCGGTTTTATATCTATCTTCTTCTTTTAGAAGAATTTGATAGAATCTCGATTTTAAATCAAAGAGGAAAATATATTTCAGAAACATTCTATTTAATAAATCTCTTTTATTTGGTAATGGATGTTTTATCCATTTAAGAGCCTTATTAAGAGGTTTATAATTTATAACTAGTCTAGGAGCTCCTCTTTCTATTTCGGAGGCATTTTCAACATAAAATGCGTGACAACCCAAAGACTATTACTAGGTCTTATTAAACCCTTTTAAGAAGAATATCAATTTCTTCTTTGCGTAATTTTAATAATCTTTCTCCCATAGCAATTGGCCTTGCCTTTAGTATTAACTTTTCTTTCATCGAAATTATCAATATATGGGAGAGACACTTCATGTCTTTTTCTATTCCAAAAGGCGTTTGGAACTTCAAAGACAAATTTCAGATTTATTTTTGAAGGATTTCTTTTATTTTATTTTGAATTTTTTCCGAGACTAATTTTTCTTTGATTGTTTTAAAATTAATTTCTTCTTTTAATGAGTTAATAAAATTATTTTTATTTTAACAACTTCTTGTAAAACATTTATAGATTTTGTTAAAGGAATAGAGGAAAATGGGAAAAATGTATTTTTCCTTTAACTTTAGTAAATAATCCTTTTCATTAATTTTATTAATAGGAATAACATTTGGAAAAAGGAGTACCAAGTATTACCGGTGTAGATATATTTTTATTAAAATAAAAGTAGTATTGAGACAAACTCTAATTATAGATAGCAACATCGATAATTTGTAATTAACAATTAAAGGTTGCTTATTAGCGCTTGTTATAAATCGAGTAGTTTTAGAATAGTATTTTGAAGGTATAATTCCTTCACTAATACAATTAACATCTCCTCCTCCTCGATCTAAGAGAGCATTAATGGTAATAGTAAACTCTTTATTTACAATAAGAGTTACTTTAGAATACCATTTTGAGAAAGAATTTGATCAATTTTATTGATCCAAATTAGATTCTTAAAATTAATTTGATTTATTTCTTGATCTTTTTCACGAAGAGTAATTTTTTCACTTTCTTCATCTTCATCAGATGAAGTGGAATCATTTTTCCAATTAGTATTTAATAAATCAATTCTTTCATTAAGAAATTTTATTTCAGATTTTATCTGATTAATTTCTCCTTTTAATTCAGAAATCGTAGGCTCTCTTTCTTTTTTATTAGCCTTTTCTAATATTTTGATATAGGAATATAATTCCTTTTGTTCATTAACCTTATTAGTAAGTCTAGTTTCAGACTTTTCAGATTTAGAATTTGAAGCGATAGAAAGATAATATTCTATAGCTTTTCTTTTTTCTATAGGATCTTTTATTTGGTCTATTAGATCTAGAATAAAATTTTCTTCTTTAGTGATAACATTAATATTTAATCCCATAAATTTTATGAGACAAACATCACAATCACAATCAATCACAATTTTGTAATTCGATTGTTCGATTCATCTTCCAAATTTCAAGATTCATTCTCATTTTAAGGATAGTAATGGAGATATCTTCTTCGCCTTCTTCTTCTTCATTAAGAAGAATATTGCATAAAGATTCTTTTAAATCTCAATATTAAGATTATTGATTTTCTTTTACATAACATTTATTAGCCTTATGTCCTATTTTTCCACATTTCAAAGAAATAGGTTTAGTTTCTTCTGGTTTTAGAAGATGATTTTTAACTCTTTTGGAGCACTTCTTTTAATTGCTTTCTTTTGTTTAGAATAATTTTCTGAATAAAATTTTTCTTTTTCTAAATTTATGTTTTTCTTAATCCTATTAGGATCTTGTTCGGATTGAAGACCTATTTGTTCACAAAATTTCCAATTATATTTTTATTTTCATTCTTTTGAAAATCTATTTGTCTTTTTAATTTGATTTCATTACACGAATAATTCCTTCAAGAATTATTTCACTAAATATCACCATAAGAAAGATTTTCCCAAATAATATTATTGTTAACAAATTTTGTTTTTAACCTATTTAAAACTCTTTCTCGAAAATAATGTTGGTAAACCAAAGAATAAATTTTTCTTTCCAAAAGTTCATATTACAATCATTTCTAGTAAGAACTTTGGACATAAAACGCCTTTATACCATCTAAAATCGATAGTTTTGACATCTTAAATTCATTAATTGTTTATGAGTTTTATCTAATTGAAGCTCATTAGCTCCTACAAAATTTGTAAGTATTGTATAAATAAGAGTATTAACCGCATCGACTCTTCTCTTTGAGTGATAGGTCAAATACACTTGAATTTAAAATTTTGCTTTTAGCTTCTTTTGAAATATAAAAATCCCACCATCCTTGTAGTTGGTCGGTAAACCCAAGAATAATAGCTTGAGCAATTTGCCTATCATTATTACCTTTAATTTTGCCACAAGCATATATAAGCATTTGTTTTACAATAGTTTTTATCTCGATATTCATTTTCCGCCTATGTTCCATTCTCGTGATAGATTCACCACCGAATTGAGCATAGTCTCCTTTTCTTCAATTTGAAGATCTATAGGAGTGGATTTTTGTAATAAGGTTTTACTATAGAGACATCGACAAGTTTATTAACTTGTAAATCGTCATCTCAAGAAGTTTCTTCGCTTTTTTATTATAATGTAAATATTTTTATAGGAACATTCTTCTTCCTTTTCTTTTCCTTTAATATTAATTTTTGTAACTGCTTATTAGACCTTCTAAGAACTCATTATCCTTTTTGAGTTTAATAAAAATTTTCTTTTTAAGATTAGGAGTGGTTTAATCATAATAGTATTGGAACAATTTTCTTCAGATTTAGAAATTTTTGGAGAAAGAATTTCTTCAATTCAGTTGGTTTGATTTCCAATAGTATGAAGAGCGAGATTTGTAAAATTATTTTGTTGTATAATATGATCAAAATCTCCTTTTCCAGTTTCTGATTTTATAGGAGTTGCAAAAATTTCTTTTTCTCCTTTTTGTATTTGTATAGTAGAAAAAGGGGGATGAATCTCTGTAGATTCTTTTCCTGTTTCATGTATTAATATTTTATATTTATTTTCTATAACATTTAAAAAGTTTTCATCTGAGAAATCTGGAAATTCTTTATTTCTTGAAGGAAAATAAAGGTTTTGTAACTGATGAAAAATCAAGTTTAGAATTATTTTTAGACTCCACTCTTCGTATCTTTTAGAATATAAAGATTTTTGTTTAGAAGAAAGGAATAAAGAAACCATTTTCGTTTCTCATAATTTTTGTTTTATTAAGACTTTTTGAATTTTTCGGAAAGAGTTATTACTAATAACGAAAACATTATGTCCTAATAACCCATATCCGAAAATGTGGGTGACCACGGATTTCTTTTAGAACTTCTACTTTCGTGAATTTCTACTTTATATTCTCGTTGAGATACTTGTTCGAGTTTTAAAATTCCGTAAATACCGATTTTTTCATAATCAACAAAGGAATAGAAGAAGTTGAACTTCTTGCTTCTTCTTCTATTTTAAAACTAATTTTCCTTTGTGATGAGAATTTTATTTCAAAGATCTCCATCAACATATCAGATTATACTTTCGAGTTGTCTATTCTCTTCTTTTATTGGTGGAGCTACACTTTCTAATTTCCGTGTTTCGGAAGTGTAACTTGATTCCATTTTATTGTTTTAGGAATTGCAATATTACTTTTAGTAATATCTCATTAGAAAGAGGGTAGTTTCTCCTCTATTTGTACAAATCTCTTTAGATCTAAAATTAAATCTAGAAATTGTAGTATTCATAACTTTATAACAAATTCTATAAATTAGAACAAGATTTTCTGTTCCTTCTTTCATATTAAACCCTTCGCTTTTATTTTTAATGTAAGGCATCCAAAATATTTGGATCATTTAATGATAATGGAAAATTGGGAAAACAAATTGAAGTAAATTGGTCCTTCACAAAGTGAAGACTCAATTATCCCTATTAGGAATCTTCTAGCCTTAAATGCCTTTGGTCTCTCACCACAATTAAGGCATCGACATTTAATCCTTCTCTCGTTAATGGTTTTAATCCAATTTGGACCATCCCGAGATGTAAAAATTTATATTTCGCTTTATGAATTTCTATTAGACTTTTGATAAAGATTGAAAGAATCATATCCTCCTTTTAGAGGAATTGATTGTTCAATTGTTTTATAACATAGTCGCTTTTAAAATCAAAGCTTCCATGTTTATAAATTTTTGATTTAGATACATCCGTAATTTCAATCTTGAAGATGTTTTTCGAAATTTTCCATAAGAATAATTTCTTTATTCTTATCGAGCTTGTATCGCTTTCTTCATTGAGAAAGTCCTAATTATCTTATCCATTAAAATCTATAGAAGATCTTGTCAAGTTTATTCTTACCTTACCCTTCGTGCTTTGCTGTGCTTTACAGATACCTGACTTGAGGCGACTGCCCGTGTATAACTTCTTCAGATTTTAATTTTAAAGATAAATTAGCACATATAACTTGGCTCTGATACCATTTGATGCAGCCTTTTTATGCAGCGTTGTAATAAGAACCTTGATTTTCAAAGGCTTTTAGACTTTGTTTGGCTCTTCTTAATTGCGGAATATAAATATAATTTTTCGATGTTTCATCAATATTTGGATTATTTAATTGTTCTTCAATATAATTTATAAGAACCTTTGTTCTTGTTATTTTATAACGTAGGCTTTTAAAATAACATTGTTGTTTAACAATTACATAATCATATTGAGCATAAAAGATATTACCAACCTGCAAAGGATTACAAGAGATATTCATAAAATTTAAAACTTACATAATATTTCTTCAGAACAACTTCAACACAAAAGCAGCTTGAATACAAAGATTAAGAGAGAGAGAGAGAGAGAGAAGGGGCGAGCAAACTCAAGCGTGCCCTTCCATTCTCTACACAAACCTATTTATAGAGAAAAATAAACACACGCTAACATCTTCAGGAAGTGGAAACACATAGCACTACTTTTTACAAAGTGAGCACTCCTTCCACTTATTTTTAGCACACTATTTTACAAAGTGGACACTCCACAAAATGAAGCACCACGACACACACATAACAAAATGGGAATATTTCCCAAGGTCAAAATTGAATAGTGTTAGTCCACTAATCAATAATGGATAAAGACGTCATGGTATTCGTCATATTCGCTTTCTTCTTGCGTCACATGCATTCGTCATAGTAATTACTTTGGGATGATTCTCCTTGTAGAGCCATGCACGAATGCATCAAATGGATCTTGAGCTTCTTGAAATCATCATTATCTTCCATCAAAGTATCTTCAATAATTTTGGTCTCGATGAAGATGGTTCCGTCGAACTTGAGCATTTTGCTTGAGAATTCTCGGATCCAAAACTTCTTTAATAAAGATTAATGATTCTTTATCCATTCGTGCAATAAATCTTTTAATAAAGACTCATGTGATGGAGTTTGTGCATTAAGATTTTTATAATCTACGGACTAGCGATTTTACCGCCAAAATTCCTCTTCTATCAAAGGTTTTACCTTCACAAAGAAATTTTCTTTAGGCCACCATTTTAGGAGAATTCTCTAACAAGAATTGTAGGAGTGAATTTTATCTCATTTTTGAGCGTGCTTGTTCTTGCGGCTATAATCCCATCGAAGAATGTCACGACCCCAATCCGGACCAACCCGAGCCCGGGCGACTAATACTAGGAGTAGTATTTTGAGGGATTACACGGTAAAATAAAAATGCATAAGGATAAACTAACATGCTTGAAGCGAGAATATAAGGTGATGTTATAATGTTTTGAAAAGGTTTAGGCCATCTGACCCCAAAACTTGCACGATCCGATGGGCATGATAGTTCATAACATAAAACATAAATAAAGGAGTTCGGTATAGCGGCTGGAAAGTGTGTGAATACATATACGACGATATGCATTCAAGGTAAAACGAACATTGTAAATCGGCCGAGGACACTAGACTCTCAACACATCCCCATCATCACCATCGAGCTCGACTGCACATTTAAAACAAACATGCGGGGCTAAGTACTGAAATTGCACTCGGTGGACTTATGCCGAAAACATTTGATGATATTTGGATTACGCCAATATTGAGTAAGTCACGAGGGTTTTAGTTAAAATGCGCTTCTTACCAAATCATTTTCAGTTCGTAAACATAGCCTGGCCAGGCATTTTCTTGGTGTGTATGGTCCGTATCTCATAGTCACAATACATAATAATAAATAAATAAATAAATAAACGTCGAGAGGGAGGCCTCCCATCTACGACGCCGTGACCGGCCGTAATCCCGTACAGCACACAGTCACTCTCTGCAAGCATATGTTAACACAGCGTATAGTTCCAACCTTCACGCGATCCTAGCGGGCATTTATCATCCCAAGACAGGACCCGACATTAAAAAGGTTGGGTGCTACCACAACAATTGATATAATAATTCCAACCATCTCCACAGCCCTACCCGGGCATAACAGATAGGATCCATACACAAAACGAAACATTTTTTTGGCAGGTAATGCAGTAAAACATTTGAATAACAATTGTAGGATAAGTGCTGTAAATAAACTCATTTGAAATAGCAGTAAAGTCACGTTTTAGTGGGGTAAGAGAAGGCCCACATTTTAAAGATAAGAAGCCCACCTGGACTATGGTTTGTTGTAATTTGAGTCCTAGGTTCGTTAAATGCGTCGATATCCGATCGTCGCGTCGTCGCAGCACCTTCTGAAAAAATGAGGCTTTAGTACGTCGCCCAAGTCTATCGAGACTTTCGAAAACTTAAGATAACTTTGATATTTCATATCGATGTGAGACTGAATTCCTTAGAGAATTCAATACGTCTCTAATACGTATACGATTGACTTTTCTCGTTCCTCGAGATACGTTCAACGTATAAGTACGTTTTTCGATATATGGATTTCATTTATGAAATCCTTTCTTACTAATGAGGTATCATACTCAATTAGTATATCTTACGCGTACTGACGTATTTATAAACGTATAATCGTACGTTTGACTTTGAAGAGTCAACGAAGTCAACACTGGTCAACAAAGTCAATGATTTTGACTTTTAAATAGTAATTTCTTACTATTTTGCTTTATAAATCGAATTTAATCGATTTGAAAACGTAAAGTCCTATTCCTCGATTTATCTTGTAAATCAAGGACTTATAATTATTTTCGCATTTTTAATAATTCTTTTTATAATTAAAAGCGTATTTTGGTTTTAAAGCGTTACAAAATGAACGTTAAGTCTCAAACATAGCAATCTATGTTTATAAAATTTTGTAATATTTGAAAACTGTCCAGAATATTATTTTAGTAAATTTTCATAAATAAACTGTTTTAAAAAGGATTTTAAAATCCTTATTAATTATCGATAATTTCGATAATTAGATTAAAAATACTAAATGATCTTTGAAAAATTTTCTAAATTAATATAGTGTATTATTATACACTATGGTCCAGAATATGAATTTATGAGATTCATATAACACTGTTTTCTATTTATTTATATATATACATATATAAACATTCACGGTAATTCCAATAAATAGGAATAATCATCCAAAAATTTCCAAAATTGATATATACCTATTATAATGTCTCAACATCAGTATATAATATTTTCATAACCCATAGTTCATCATAACTATTTATTTTAATATATAGCAATATTGCACACGGTAATTATAGGATAATTACCAAATAAATAGTAAATAATCTCTAAAAATTCTAAATAATTTCCAACATCAATAATCATTATATTATAACATTGTAGCATCATAACATCAACCAAAACCATTTGAATCATCACCATGTGGAGCTACAAGCTCTCGGCTTTTTTGAATAAAAATGGTATTTGATTTTCAAAAATTCTAACAATTATATACTATGTTTATACACTATAGTATAGTAATATAACATCATAATATTTATCAAAAACCAATTAAATCATCACCATATGAGCTCATTGCTCTCGGTTTATTTGATTCCATTAGGTAAATGATTTTCAAAAATTCTAATAATTTCACACAATGTATAAACAATATACTAAAGCATTAATACAACATTGCATGTTCAAAAATAAAATCATACATCAACCTATATTTTTATAAAGCTCACGGTAATAACAAGAAAAATAGCAAGGGGTTTCCAAAAATTCTAATCAATTCATAGAACATATAATCAAGGTTCTAAAGCACTAATATGTCATTACATGCTTGAAATAAAAATTATACATCAAGATATACATATATATATCTCACGGCATTTTTCAAAATTTAAGCTATGGTTTTCCAAAAATTGTAAAATCAATACTATAGTCTTAAATCATAACATAGATCAATAATACATGCTTAAAATACATCAAGAAGTATTCGGCCTTCATTTAACATTTCATAGCATTTTCAAAAATTTATATCAATATATACCATAGTTCGAAAATGTCATATATGTGCTAGGCCATTCCAAAATCTTATTGTACAACTCCTATGCTCATTTAACAAATATTCACAAGCATTTTCAAAATAAAATCCTCAAGAACATATAAACAAACAATGGCTCATGCTCAAGAACATTTATACACATGTGTACACATATACATATAACTTTCGAAACCTATATACATATATGTAACAGTTTCGAATTTTCAGATTAAAGGAGGGATAAAATCAAAGCTAAAGACCATGTATTACCTTAAGAATGTCTAGGATGACAAGAACAAAGATATGGTATCAAGCTTGGAGGAGAAATGGAGAAGAAAAGAAGAACAAAATTTGAAATTAGAGAGGTTGCTCTCGGTTTTGGGAGTCTGAGAAAATGGAGAAATGGGAGTGATTTTGTGTGTTTGTAATTGTAAGAAAATGAAAGAGATCCTCTCCTATACTCTCTCTACAGTTACACACACACATAGGGAAATAATTGCTGCACTTGGGAAGGGAAAATGATGATTATGGAGTGTTTAAGAGCTCTCCATGTATTGGGCAAAATTTAAAAGTAGAATCATTTGTTTATGGGATGAAGCAAATCGGCATGGGGGTTTCAAGGGCTGATTTTATTTTTAAAATTTCTTAATACATGTATTAATCATAGTATAGTTCATAGATATATAATACATGGCATAAAAATAATTAAAACATAATATATGCAAAATCCAGATTCACGATCCAAATATTGAAAAATAGGATTAAAAATATAAATTACACCTATTATTGATACTCATGTAATTTTCGTCCCAAATATACACATATATATCATAATATATGGTTTAGATATTAAATAATAGCATAGGATAAAATTATTACACATTTCAATCATATAAAACCCTAATTTCGCAAGTTTGAAATTAAATTTTATAAAAACTGCATCCTTCGATTTTTATGGATAAAAATCTGATTTAATGCTTAATATTATTCATATATATCATATTATAAAGTTTAGATATCATATGATAATTTAATAGTGTCATTTCATGTGAAAAACCAAAGTTTATAAACTTAGGGTTTTTGAAAAGTTCAATATTAAATCATCGAATTCTAATAACTGAAAATTCGATTTTAATAATTAATAATACTGTAATTATATAAAATAATATTAGGAAATTAATTATTATAATTTCCCGAGCATTAAACTCATTTTTCAAAACGTCTCTAGACGTTAACGTTAACGTCTCAAACGCGTTCGAAATCGACTCATCTCAAAATGGTCGCATAAGTTCATACTTACTAAGTAAATATATTCCATTTAATAAAGGAATTAAGATGAAATTAATTCCAAGCTTCACCGCTCGTAAAATTTCATGAAAAGGCGGCGTTCGATCTGCGTTTGGCGTTAAAATATATTGACGAATCATTTCGTAATATTTCAATCCTTAAATTCACAATCCTTAGTGAATTATAAAAGGAATTCGTTATAACGATATCGTATCGAAATCACAATATTCGATGTCGTAAAAGATAATATACTAAAACCACAATTACGGGTTTAGAAAACCGTAATCGTATATTCGTTTCTTTGGAATATTACATTCCACCCCTTACGAAAAATTTAGGTCCGAAATTTGTATACCTTTAGAAAAATAAGTGGGTATTTTTCCTCATTCTTCTTCAAGCTCCCACGAACTTCTTCTCGTCAGTGGTGTCTCCATGATACTTTTACTAACGGAATCGACTTGCTCAAGTAGTTGTTGAACTTTGTGGTCGGTATGGCTGCGGGTTCTTCCTTATAGCTCATGTCCGCTCGAGGATCACGTCGTCTTGATGAATCACGTGCCTTGGGTCGTGAGCGTATTTTCGTAATTGTGAGGCGTGGAAAACATTATGGACATTTCCTAAGTTTGGCGGAAGAGCCAACCTATAAGCTCTTGGACCTATCCTTTCTAGGATCTCATAAGGTCTATGTAGCAGGTCTAAGCTTTCCTTCGGGCCAGACGACAATCCCTTTGATGGAGAGACTTTAAGAAATACTTTGTCTCCATCCTCAAACCAGTAGCTTTCGGATCTCGCCGCACGTCGAAGATTTCTGTCTGTCACGAGCCTCTTTTATCCTCGTCTAATTTGTCGAACAATTTCGATCATTTCACTCACGCATCGGGCCCTATGACTTTTCTCTCACCGACTTCATCCCAATAAAGTGGTGATCTACACTTTTTGCCGTACAAGGCTTCGTATGGGGCCATGCCGATCGTTGCTTGATAACTGTTGTTGTAAGCAAATTCAATCAGAGGTAAAATATCTTCCCATTTCGTACCGCGGTCCAAAATTACAGTTCTAAGCATATCTTCTAGCGTTTGGATCGTTCTCTCTGATTGTCCGTCGGTTTGTGGGTGGAATCTTTGTCTTTGAAGTTTAATCTTGTACCCGTTCTCTCGCAAACTAATCCAAAACTGGATGTGAACTTGGAGTCTCGATCGAGGTAATAGATTTTGGCACTCCATGTAGTCGTACAATTTCCTAACATACGGTGGGCGACTTATCGGATCCATAAGTGCTTTGAATAGGTAAAAGTGAGCACTTTTGGTAGCTATCCACAATTACCCATATGGGTGTGTTCCTCTTCTTGATTTGGGTAAGCTTGTAACGAAATCCATCGTTATATCGTCCCACTTCCATTCGAGGATTTCAACGGTTGTAACTTCCGTAGGGTCGTTGGTGTAAAGCCTTCACTTGTTGGCAAACAAGGCAGTTCTCTGAAGGAAGCTATGTCTCGTTTCATGCCTTCCCACCAAAATTTTCCTTGGTCTGATACATCTTAGTACTACGGGTGGGCGGTGTAGGGCGTATCGTGAGCCTCACTCATGATCTCGTTACGAAGCTCTGCGTCGTCGGGAGCATATCCTACCTTCAAACAATAAGGCGTTATCCGGCGCCTCTTGAAATTCTTGAATCCTTGGACCTTAATCTTTCTCGGATCTTTCCAGCTTTTCCTCAATCCTTTGTCTCGACAATTCTCTTTCTTAGATCGGAGGTCGGTGTGAGTGTAGCGATCTGACTCACAATTGTTTCGGTGGTTCAACTAGTTCAATCTTCGTCACGCCAAACTCTTGTGAGTTTTTCCTCTTGTACAAAGAGACATCCTAACTTGGTATGGCTCTTCACGACTCAAGCGTCGGCTACCACATTCGCCTTGCGGGTGATAGTTAATACCACGATCGTAATCCTTTACTAATTCTAGCCATCTTCTTTGTCTCATGTTCAGATCTCTTTGTTCAAGAAATACTTCAAACTTTTATGATCCGTGAAGATCTCATCTCACACCATAGAGATGGTGTCTCCAAATTTTAGGGCATGAACTACGTTTGCTAATTCCAAATCGTGGGTTGGGTAGTTCATTTCGTGGGTCTGAGTTGTCGAGATCGTAGCTATCACTTTTCCTTCTTGCATCAAAACACAACCCAGTCCGGTCTTAGATCGTCGGTATAGACCACATATCCTTTATGCTTACGGGACGCTAGTCTTCGGTGCCTTGTCGATTTTTCTTTGAGTATTTGAAAACTTGTCTCGCACTCATCGATCAATTAAACTTGATTCCTTTCCGGAGTAGCTGGGTTATTGGCCTTGCAATCTTGGAGAATCCTTCGATGAATCTCCTATAGTAACCAGCTAATCCTAGGAAGCTTCTAATTTCGTGCTGTGTTTTAGGTGATTTCCATTCTTGCACGGCCTCTACTTTGTTGGATCTACTTTTATACCTTGACGCAGACACAATGTGTCCAAGGAACATAACTTCCTTCATTGGCTTCGCATTTGCTAAACTTAGCAAAGAGTCTTTCATTTCTCAAGGTTTGCAAAACCGTTCGTAGATGTTCCTTATGATCCTCTTCATTCTTTGAATAAATAAGGATGTCATCTATGAAGACCAAAACAAACTTATCCAAAAATGGATGAAATACTGCTGTTCATGAGGTCCGTGAACACGGTGGTGCATTGGTTAATCCGAATGGCATAACTATGAACTCATAGTGGCCATATACGGTTCGGAATGCGATCTTAGGTACATCCTCGGATCGTATTTTCGGTTGGTGGTATCGACTTAAGATCAATCTTGAGAATACACCCGTCGCCTCGCAATTGATCAAACGGTCATCAATTACGGGTAAAGGGTATTTGTTCTTTAGTGTCATCTTATTTAGTTCTCTATAATCGATGCACATCCTCAAAGAACCATCCTTCTTCTTAACAAACAAAACGGTGCTCCCCGGTGAAACACTTGATTAATGAATCCCGGATCGAAGCTCTTGGATTTGGATTTTAGCTCTTCTAGCTCCTTTGGGGCCATCCTATAGGGCCCGACGACAGGGGCTGATCCCGGCTCCAAGTCGATGGTAAACTCTAGTTGTCATTAGGAGGTAGTCTGGCAGATTTTGGAAATCGTCCGAAATTCTCGGACAACTTGATGTCTTCTACCCGCGCCGGGTTTATCTTCATCGTTTAAATAAACAAGGAATACATGGCATCCCTTCGGTTCATCATCCTCCCAACTTGTAGTGCGGATACTATCGGGATTCTCCTTCCCATGCCGATCCGGTGAAAATCGTGAGCTTCTTGTCCGGGAAAGTGAAGCGAAATTTTCCTTTCCTTACAGGATTGTAGAATGATTCTTAGCTAACCAATCCATTCCTAGGATTATGTCTACATCGTCCATGGGTATTATGTTTAGATCGTTAGCTAGAACCTTAAGTGATCCTAATGTCAATTCTAGGTTCGAGCAAAAGTGGGTAACGGTCATAATCCCTCCTATAGGCGATGAGATTCTCATATCCAGGCTTGATTTTTCGGACCTAAGGCTCGAAGATTTCTCGCATGATTTTGCAATAAAAAATGCGAAGCACCCGTGTCGAAACAGATCTATAACGGTGGGTTGAGAAGAACTCCCATACCGCCAAGTTTCCTTGGTTCTCGCTTCGTTCTGCCTCCGCGTGTGCGGGCGTAGGCTCTAACTGACCGAGGGTGACAGGTATTGGTCCTTGTTGATTTAGCGGCTGCTGCTGGCTTGTTTGCCGCTGCTGGCGTTAGGCGCGGTGGTCATATCGCCTCTATTGTGGTGGCGGTGGTGCTTTATTCTTCTTGCGGATTTGTTGTTGTGGCGGTACCCATTATTCATTCTTTGGAGTTGTTGTTGTTGAGGCCGGGTGGTTGCCACCGAGTTCTTGAGGTTGAGGTGGGCTGCTGCGGTGGTTGGGGCTTGTTGTATAGCCCTCAATGGTGAGCATTGCCGGTTGGTTCGCCTTCCATCCGAGCGTGACATCGGGCAATTATTGGCGTAATGCCCGTTCACCCGCATTTAACAGCTAACCACGTTTGCCGTGCACACACCCAATGTGCTCTATGGCATCTAGGGCATTGAGGTGCCCTTGGTAGTCTGTGGTCCCTTGCGGTGGAGCATGGCTGCTCTCTTCGACTTTGTCCTGTGCGCCGGGTTTCGCCACCAGGTGACTTGTGACTTCTTCTCCATAGTTTCGCGGTTGTTATTCCGGTTGGGCTCCCATTCCTTTTCCCTTATCAAGAATTTCCGTGTGCACGAGGCGACCTTTGTCTTATTCTACGCTCATAGTCGCTTCAATATCAAGCTCGTGCTAGAGCTTGATTATAGATAGGTCTCCATGGTGGCAAAGAGACATCGTATCTCCATTCTCGTACCGACACGAACTTTTCCGACATTTTCGGTCGGTTCTACGGATCTGGCGTATCTCGACATCTCGCGAGAAAGTGCGATCGTAGTCGATTCTGGATAATCTTTCTTGTTTTAGCGGAAAAATTCTCGCCTCTTTTTCCCTATAACTTTTGGGGATATATTTTTCGTCTGACTCTCTTGAAATCCTCCCACGAGAACTCTTCTAGTTGTTGGTGTAAAGGTCTTCTTCACGGCCTCCCACGGAAGTCGGTGGTCCGATGAGTGGAAGGTAACACCGACATCCTTTCTGTGTGCGTGCACCTTAGGAAAGTGAAAATCCGTTCAATGGCCTAACCCGTTGTTCGGCTTCTTCCGGCTCACTTTTCGTTAAAAGCAGGAGGGTTTTGCCTCGAGAATAGTTCTTGATCCTGCGATCGGGTTGAGGTGGAGGCGTGGTTGGGGATTATCTTACGGTTCTTGTTAGAGATTCTACCTTCCTCTAGGTCTTATCGACCTCTGGGTTCTCTTCTGGGTTTTCTTCTCGGAGGCATTCTCGCTATATAAAACATACCATCGTTAATTATTAAACGCTTACAACTTAACAAAATAAGGTTTTCATAGCTCCTTCTTAAGCGATATAAGTAAAACAATTCATCCATAGCATAGACAATTGTCGATAAATAGGCCCACTTGGGTGAAATATATGTGGTAACCAAGGTTTGTCAAAACACGGTGTCTAACATAGAGAATCATAGAAAATTGAAATAACAAGGTTTGGGCCCACATGGCCAAAGAAAAAAATCCAAGTCTTAGAACCATGGTATTGAAATAAAGGAAAAAGCTAGCACACATGCTTGAGTCATAACAAAGCGATTCTAATTAAAACATCGCCTAAGGTTTCCACGAGTTTCTTCCTCCTCGTCTTCCTCGGGGTCTTCCTCCTCTTGAGTCGTCTTCCTCATCGAATCGTCCTCACGAGGTCGTACTGGATGGTCTGCCGTGGTTTCCATCATCGGTATGTCGCGAGGGTCCAAAGTTATCCGCCCGTATAAGTCGTGGTTGTGGCGGATCGGATGTAGCATACTCGGGTGGGTCATATCCGGGGAAGGTATCTAATACTCTCATCCATGTTGTTCGTGAAGGGCTCTTCGTTTTGGTGGTGGTGGATCGGATGCGGTGGTAGGCGGTAGTGGCGGACGTCTTGGGTGTCAGCTGCCGGTGGCAACACGGGCTCTCCCAGGCTCTAGGGCGTCTTGCCCTATCCACCTCGTACATCCTACCCTCGTCCACTCGATGCAGGGGTATCCTTTGGGTCAACTGTCTCGGAACCTCAAGGTACAGCCATTACAGCGACTCATCACGCCAAGTGTACTCCCGTGGAGGAGATAGGGTCCCATCGGTGCGGCTCATAGATCTTGTACACGTAAGTCGGGTGACTCACGAACTGGCGGATCCCAATCAAATCATAACCTCGGGAATCGATAGATGTAGTCTCCGATACCTCTCGGGCATAACCATCCAGTACAAGGGAGTATAGCTAGGAGTCTCTTGATGCCATCGTAGTCGGTTGCGCCATAGGCAGGCTCACTCCACAACCGAAGGTAATGCACGAAACTCACCTAGGTCTTCCCAGGCACATCCAACTTTCCCTATAGGTGCGCATCAACTCCTCGGGTGGGGCATGAGGTCCTACCCTCCTCCTAGCGATATAGCGCATCTCACTCCATCTGCCACGGTAAAAGAAAGAAAACTAACGTAAAGCCGACTATCGTCATCTTAAAGCGAGAAAGGATAGCATAACGAGGAAGCAACTAGGCTAGAACTAACAATTCTATAAGGTAGGTATCATCATAATGTACAATATATATCACAACTTACCTTCTTAGTCTTACCCAAACACATACATATAGCTAATGATATCTCAATATACGCTACGAGACCCTTGTCTTATATCAAACACTTAAGCTAGAGTTCAACAGACTCTATCGTATTCTGGAGACAGAATTAGGGATTCTGTTCTTCATAACAAATGAAGATCAGTGCGTTAGGAGTACGTAGGTGCAAACCATGCGTAAATCGGAGTCCTAACGAGGGAGATCTAGCTAAAACAAATCTACTGCGCAGTGCAGGAAATTTGCGCGATTGTGCAAAAATATCACTCAAGGTGTATGTCGACGTGTCGTCTATCATCTTCGGGTTCTTAAGTCGAGGCTGCACATCCTGAAGCCGTAAGTGACGTCCATGTCGTGATTCGTGTTGCAGGTCACTTGTGTCGAAGTGATGATGGAGTGCCGGCGTCATTCGACTTAAAGGTTGGGGTCGTCCTCGTTCGTCCTTCTCTTTCGTCTTCCATCGTCCGTGCTCAAGGGTATCATTACTTTCATTCTTCCTATCGTTCTTTTGTTCGCATAAGGAAAAGCTCGTGCTTCTACGTTCTTTCACGATCGTGAGCATGCTCCTTAGAGTCTAAGTTCGTCTCATGAAAACACATCATTCGTAAATAAAATTTTGAAAGTCGGAAAGTAAGGTTTTATTGGCAAATTTGGGCATGATTTCAAAAGACGGTCATGACCAACTCATCTACATATTAAAATGAATTCGTTCGTTTCATGTTGATCGTTCGACTTGATACTACCATACACTTCCATCTTAATACTTGAGCAATTGTATTGGCTCGTTTAAAATTTTGGAAAAATTTCTTTCTTGACTTCAAAAATTTTCAAAATAATAAAATTTCTCAAAGTTCCTCTAACTTGCTCATCATGCGAAGTTTTCCATTTCATGAGTTTGAGAAAGAAATGCGGTTACCTTTTTCCGGTTGAGCTCGATGTGATGGAGTGTTGAGAGGTCGATGGGTTTCTAGAAGTCGGTGACTCGATCTAGACTTAGAATAAAGGTCTTGGTTTTCAAAGAGCAAAACGCTCTACGATACCACTTACATCACGACCCCAATCCGGACCAACCCGAGGCGGAGGCGACTAATACTAGGAGTAGTATTTTAGGGATTACAGGTAAAATAAAATGCATAAGGATAAACTAACATGCTTGATGCGAATATAAGGTGATGTTATAATGTTTTTGAAAAGGTTTGAGCCATCGGACCCCAAAACTTGGCACGATCCGATGGGCGCTTGATAGTTCATAACATAAAACATAAATAAAGGAGTTCGAGGGGTATAGCGGCGGAAGTGTGTGAATACATATATGACGATATGCATTCAGGTAAAACCCAACATTCAAGTAAATCGGCCGAGGACACTAGACTCCTCAACACATCATCATCATCACCATCGTAGCTCAACCCGCACATTTAAAACAAACATGCGGGGCTAAGTACAAATTGCACTCGGTGGACTTATGAAAACATTTGATGATATTTGGATTCTGTTGCCAATATTGAGTAAGTCACGTGAGTTTTAGTTAAAATGCGCTCATGCTTACCAAATCATTGTTCATATAAACATAGCCAGCGAGCATTTTTCTTGGTGTGTATGGTCCGTATCTCATAGTCACTGTACATAATAATATAAATAAATAAATAAGCGTCGAGAGGAGGCCTCCCGTCTGACCGCCGTAATCCGTGAACCAAATGCGACCTCGCGCATATGTTAACCAATATAGTTCCAACCTTCACGCGATCTAGCAGGGCATTTATCATCCCACGAGGACCCGACATTAAAAGGTTGGGTGCTACCACAACAATTGATATAATAATCCAACCATCTCCACATACCACGGCTAACGGATAGGATCCTACACAAAAGCGAAACATTTTTTGGCGGTGTGCGGTAAAACATTTGAATAACAATTGTGGGATAAGTCTTAAATAAACTCATTTGAAATAGCGGTAAAGTCACGTTTTAGTGGGGTGAAAGCCCATTTTAAAGATAAAGCCTGGACTATGGTTTGTTGTAATTTGAGTCTAGGTTCGGTTAAATACGTCGATATCGATCGTCAAGCGTTCGTCCTTTTCGAACGCGAGGCTTTAGTCGTCGTGAGTCTATCGAGACTTTCGAACTTAAGATAACTTTGATATTTCATATCGATGTGAGATGAATTCCTTAGAATTGATCGTCTCTAATCGTATCGATTGACTTTTCTCGTTCGCCGAGATCGTTGACGTATAAGTACGTTTTAGATATATGGACTCCATTTATGAAATCCTTTCTTACTAATGAGGTATCATACTCAATTAGTATATCTTCAGCGTCTTGCGTATTTATAAGCGTATAATCGATCGTTTGACTTTGAAAGAGAAGTCGACAGCGTCGACAAAGTCGATGATTTTGACTTTTAAATAGTAATTTCTTACTATTTTGCTTTATCAATTTAATCGATTTGAAAAGCGTAAGTCCTATTCCTCGATTTATCTTGTAAATCAAGGACTTATAATTATTTGCATTTTTAATAATTCTTTTTATAATTAAAAGCGTATTTTGGTTTAAAAGCGTTACAAAATGAGCGTTCGTCTCAAACATAGCAATCTATGTTTATAAAATTTTGTAATATTTGAAAACTGTCCAGAATATTATTTTAGTAAATTTTCATAAATAAACTGTTTTAAAGGATTTTAAAATCCTTATTAATTATCGATAATTTCGATAATTAGATTAAAAATACTAAATGATCTTTGAAAATTTTCTAAATTAATATAGTGTATTATTATACACTATGGTCCAGAATATGAATTTATGAGATTCATATAACACTGTTTTCTATTTATTTATATATATACATATATAAACATTCAGTAATTCAATAAATAGGAATAATCATCCAAAATTTCAAAATTGATATATACCTATTATAATGTCTCAACATCAGTATATAATATTTTCATAACCCATAGTTCATCATAACTATTTATTTTAATATATAGCAATATTGCACAGTAATTATAGGATAATTACCAAATAAATAATAAATAATCTCTAAAATTCTAAATAATTTCAACATCAATAATCATTATATTATAACATTGTAGCATCATAACATCAACCAAAACCATTTGAATCATCACCATGTGGAGCTACAAGCTCTGGCTTTTTGAATAAAAATGGTATTTGATTTTCAAAATTCTAACAATTATATACTATGTTTATACACTATAGTATAGTAATATAACATCATAATATTTATCAAAAACCAATTAAATCATCACCATATGAGCTCATTGCTCTCGGTTTATTTGATTCCATTAGGTAAATGATTTTCAAAATTCTAATAATTTCACACAATGTATAAACAATATACTAAACCATACAACATTGCATGTTAAAAATAAAATCATACATCAACCTATATTTTATAAAGCTCACGGTAATAAGAAAAATAGCAAGGGTTTCCAAAAATTCTAATCAATTCATAGAACATATAATCAAGGTTCTAAAGCACTAATATGTAATTACATGCTTGAAATAAAATTATACATCAAGATATACATATATATCTCACGGCATTTTAAAATTTAAGCTATGGTTTTCAAAATTGTAAAATCAATACTATAGTCTTAAATCATAACTGATCAGATAATACATGCTTAAAATACATCGAAGTATTGACTTATTTAACATTTCATAGCATTTTCAAAATTTATATCAATATATACCATAGTTGAAAATGTCATATATGTGCTAGGCCATTCCAAAATCTTATTGTACAACTCTATGCTCGTTTAACAAATATTCACAAGCATTTTCAAAATAAAATCCTCAAGAACATATAAACAAACAATGGCTCATGCTCAGAACATTTATACACATGTGTACACATATATATAACTTTCGAAACATATACATATATAAGATTTGAATTTTCGAATTAAAGGAGGATAAAATCAAAGCTAAAGACCATGTATTACCTTAAGAATGTCTAGGATGACAAGAACAAAGATATGGTATCAAGCTTGGAGGAAAATGGAGAAAGAAGAACAAAATTCTGAAATTAGAGAGGTTGCTCGGTTTTGGGAGTCTGAATGAGAAATGGGAGTGATTTTGTGTGTTTGTAATTGTAAGAAAAATGAAGAGTCTCTTATACCTCTCTCTCTACGGTTACACACACATAGGGAAATAATTGCTGCACTTGGGAAGGAAAATGATGATTATGGAGTGTTTAAGAGCTCTCCATGTATTGGCAAAATTTAAAAGTAGAATCATTTGTTTATGGGATGAAGCAAATCGGCGCATGGGGGTTTCAAGGGCTGATTTTATTTTAAAAATTTCTTAATACATGTATTAATCATAGTATAGTTCATAGATATATAATACATGGCATAAAAATAATTAAAACATAATATATCAAAAATCGGTATTACCGTCCAAATATGAAAATAGGATTAAAAATATAAATTACACCTATTATTGATACTCATGTAATTTTCGTCCCAAATATACACATATATATCATAATATATGGTTTAGATATTAAATAATAGCATAGGATAAAATTATTACACATTTCGATCATATAAAACCTAATTTACAAGTTTGAAATTAAATTTTATAAAACTGCATCCTTCGATTTTTATGGATAAAAATCTGATTTAATCTTAATATTATTCATATATATTATATATAAAGTTTAGATATCATATGATAATTTAATAGTGTCATTTATAGTGAAAAACCAAAGTTTATAAACTTAGGGTTTTGAAAAGTTCAATATTAAATCATCAATTCTAATAACTGAAAATTCGATTTTAATAATTAATAATACTGTAATTATATAAAATAATATTAGGAAATTAATTATTATAATTTCGAGCATTAAACTCATTTTTAAAGCGTCTCTAGGCGTTAACGTTAACGTCTCAAGCGTTAAATCGACTCATCTCAAAATGGTGCAGATAGTTCATACTTACTAAGTAAATATATTCCATTTAATAAAGGAATTAAGATGAAATTAATTCCAAGCTTCTTCTCGGAAAATTTCATGGTGGCGTTCGATCGCGTTTGACGTTAAAATATATTGACGAATCATTTAAATATTTCAATCCTTAAATTCACAATCCTTAGTGAATTATAAAAAGATTCGTTATAACGATATGTATAAAATCACAATATTCGATGTCGTAAAAAGATAATATCTGTGAAAACCTACAATTACGGGTTTAAAAACGTAATGTGTATATTCGTTTCTTTGGAATATTACAAAGAATCCATGGAATTGTATAATGATTAGCAAATTGTAGAACTGCGGGAAGACTTTCAAGATGGTTATTAACCTATGAAATTTTATCCATATATCTTTAACTTTTAGAAATATCATGGCATTTAAAAGAAGAAAGTCAAAACCAATTTGGTATTATTTGAAATGGGTTATCGAGATTAAATTTAACCCACCACGAATGTTTTCGTGAACTATTTTCATATAGGAAAATATTATCCCATGATTTGATATAATCAAAATAATTATAATAGTTGGGATTAGCTTGATAATTATCAAGTTGCCTTGTTTGATGAGAAGCATTCCAGGTTTGAAGGTAGCAAAATTAAGCTTAATAACAAGTTTTGAAAAGCAAATTCTTTATTTGCGCGATCCATATGTTAATTTCAACGAGATCCGGTTTCTATTAGAATTGCTTCAAAGTAATCACGAGTCTTTTCAAAGACTTGGGAAGATCTTTATTAAGATGGTATAAGCGATTTATGGAGAAAGACCTTTTAGGTCATCTTCAATTGGACAACAATTTAAATATCCGGATATAATATATGGATATTTAATTTCATCTTTGATCCTTTTGAAGAAAGATTGCATCTTGATAGTATTGAATATCATATGCATCTTATCGTTTTCAAATTCTTTAATAAAATCATTTACTAGGTAATTCTTCAATTTCTTTTAAAGAATTAGTCCTTTTAGGTTTTGGATTTTGACTAAATTAGTCATGGGTTTTACCCAATGCTTGTTTTCTCACGATTTGATTCAAGATTTGTCCTGCGAATTCTCGTGTTAGAAAATCGGTAAACAATTATTTTTCGAAATATTTCAATATCAAAATCAAAACATGCTAATATAGCTTGCCATCTAGCAAAATTTGTTTGAAGCAATATTTTTAACATCTTTTGTTAATATATCTTTTGATTTACAATCAACTCTTATTAAATTTTTTATTTAAAATATCACTTTCAAATTTAGTAACACATTTTACTATTAAGTAATTCTTTTTATTGTAGAATAATTCATTTGAGCATTATTCAATACAGATATATCTAACAAGTTCTTCTTTAGAATTTTCGAATTCTTTTGTTTAGAATTCCTCCATATCCGATTCGGATGCATCATTTCAACTATTTTGAATGCTTGAGTTAGCTATTGATAAACAAGGAAGTTCTTTAACTCTTTGTTTTATTCTTTTCTGACTTACGTATGATCATTAGTCAAGGTAAAGGATTCTTTTTAACCTTTGAAATAATAATTCTGATCTTTTGCTAAATCTTGGTAGAAATCTCAATATAATTAAGACTTCAAAATCTTTGTAATTGATTTAAATCGGTAATTTTATCACGGAATTTGTCATAAATAAAAGTACTCTTTCAATGGAATAATAATTTTATTTTCAATATAATGTCTAAAATTTTATTTTGTTTGAAATATTTTTACCTTTTTAGGATTTATAGCTAAACCAGCTCTTTTTGTAGTTTGTATAAAAATATTAAGATGTTTAAAATGTTCTTGATGGTTTAGAAAATATTAAAACATCATCAATATATCAATAATAAAATCCATATGAGGATTATAAATTTCATTCATAATATTTTGAAATTCCATTGGAGCATTTTTAAACCAAATGGCATAACATTCCATTCAAAATGTCCAAAGGCGGAAAAGCGGTTTATATCTATCTTCTTCTTTTAGAAGAATTTGATAGAATCGATTTTAAATCAAAAGAAAATATATTTCTGTAAACATTCTATTTAATAAATCTCTTTTATTTGGTAATGGATGTTTTATCCATTTAAACCTTATTAAGAGGTTTATAATTTATAACTAGTCTAGAGCTCTCTTTCTATTTGGAGGCATTTTCAACATAAAATGCGGGACAACTCAAAGACTATTACTAGGTCTTATTAAACCCTTTTAAGAAGAATATCAATTTCTTCTTGCGAATTTTAATAATCTTTCTCCCATAGCAATTGGCCTTGCCTTAGTATTAACTTTTCTTTCATCGAAATTATCATATATGGGAGACACTTCATGTCTTTTCTATTCAAAAGCGTTTGGAACTTGACACAAATTTACGTATTTATTTTTGAAGGATTTCTTTTATTTTATTTTGAATTTTTTGAGACTAATTTTTCTTTGATTGTTTTAAAATTAATTTCTTCTTTTAATGAGTTAATAAAATTATTTTATTTTAACAACTTCTTGTAAAACATTTATAGATTTTGTTAAAGGAATAGAGGAAAATGGGAAAACAGTTTTTCCTTTAACTTTAGTAAATAATCCTTTTCATTAATTTTATTAATAGGAATAACATTTGGAAAAAGGAGTACCAAGTATTCTTGGTGTAGATATATTTTTATTAAAATAAAAGTAGTATTGAGACAAACTCACAATTGGAATAGCAACATCGGATAATTTGTAATTAACAATTAAAGGTTGCTTATTAGCGGTTGTTATAAAGCGAGTAGTTTTAGAATAGTATTTTGAAGGTATAATTCCTTCACTAATACAATTAACATCGCTCACTGTAAAGAGGCATTAATGGTAATAGTAAACTCTTTATTTACAATAAGGTTACTTTAGAATACCATTTTGAGAAAGAATTTGATCAATTTTATTGATCCAAATTAGATTCTTAAAATTAATTTGATTTATTTCTTGATCTTTTTCACGAAGAGTAATTTTTCACTTTCTTCATCTTCTGGATGAAGTGGAATCATTTTCAATTAGTATTTAATAAATCAATTCTTTCATTAAAATTTTTATTTGATTTTATCGATTAATTCTCCTTTTAATTGATCGTAGCTCTCTTTCTTTTTATTAGCCTTTTCTAATATTTTGATATAGGAATATAATTCCTTTTGTTCATTAACCTTATTAGTAAGTCTAGTTTAGGACTTTTCGATTTAAATTTGAGCGATAGAAAGATAATATTCTATAGCTTTTCTTTTCTATAGGATCTTTATTGATCATTAGATCTAGAATAAAATTTTCTTCTTTAGTGATAACATTAATATTTAATCCCATAAATTTTATGAGACAAACATCACAATCACAATCTGAATCACAATTTTGTAATTACGATTGTTGATTCATCTTAAAATTTAAGATTCATTCTCATTTTAAGGATAGTAATGGAGATATCTTCTTAGTCTTCTTTCCTTCATTAAGAAGAATGCATAAAGATTCTTTTAAATCTCTGTCAATATTAAGATTATTGATTTTCTTTTACATAACATTTATTAGCCTTATGTCTATTTTTCCACATTTCCGGCAAATAGGTTTAGTTTCTTGGTTTTAGAAGATGATTTTTAACTCTTTTGGAGCACTTCTTTTAATTGCTTTCTTTTGTTTAGAATAATTTTCTGAATAAAATTTTCTTTTTCTAAATTTATGTTTTCTTAATCTATTAGGATCTTTTGGATTGAAGACCTATTTGTTCACAAAATTTCCAATTATATTTTATTTTCATTCTTTTGAAAATCTATTTGTCTTTTAATTTGATTTCATTACGAGAATAATTCCTTGATGATTATTTACTGTGAAATATCCCATAAGAAAGATTTTCCCAAATAATATTATTGTTAACAAATTTTGTTTTAACCTATTTAAAACTCTTTAAAAATAATGTTGGTAAACCGACAATAAATTTTTCTTTCAAAGTTCATATTACAATCATTTCTAGTAAGAACTTTGGACATAAAAGCGTCTTTATACCATCTAAAATCGGATAGTTTTGACATCTTAAATTCATTAATTGTTTATGAGTTTTATCTAATTAAGCTCATTAGCTCCTACAAAATTTGTAAGTATTGTATAAATAAGAGTATTAACGCATCGAGACTCTTCTTTGGTGATAGGTCAATACACTTGAATTTAAAATTTTGCTTTTAAACTTTTTGAAATATAAAATCCCACCATCCTTGTAGTTGGGGTAAACCCGGTAATAATAGCTTGAGCAATTTGCCTATCATTATTACCTTTTAATTTTGCCTTGAAGCATATATAAGCATTTGTTTTACAATAGTTTTATCGATATTGATTTTCCGTCTATAGTTCCATTACGTGATAGATTCACCTTGAATTGAGCATAGTCTCCTTTTCTTCAATTTGAAGATCTATAGAATTGGATTTTTGTAATAAGGTTTTACTATAGAGACATCAACAAGTTTATTAACTTGTAAATGTCATCTGAAGAAGTTTCTTGATTCTTTTGTTATAGAAATATTTTTATAGGAACATTCTTCTTCTTTTCTTTCCTTTAATATTAATTTTTTGTCTGTTTATTAGACCTTCTAAGAACTCATTATCCTTTTTGAGTTTAATAAAAATTTTCTTTTTAAGATTAGGAGGTGGTTTAATCATAATAGTATTGGAACAATTTTCTTGATTTAGAATTTTTGGAGAAAGAATTTCTTCATTACATTGGTTTGATTTCAATAGTATGAAGGGATTTGTAAATTATTTTGTTGTATAATATGATCAAAATCTCCTTTTCCGGTTTCGATTTTATAGGAGTTGCAAAATTTCTTTTCTCCTTTTGTATTTGTATAGTAGAAAAGGGGATGAATCTCTGAGATTCTTTTCTGTTTCATGTATTAATATTTTATATTTATTTTCTATAACATTTAAAAGTTTTCATCGAAATGAAATTCTTTATTTCTTGAAGGAAAATAAAGGTTTTGTAACGGATGAAAAATCAGTTTAAATTATTTTTAGACTCCACTCTTCGTATCTTTTAGAATATAAAGATTTTTGTTTAGAAGAAAGGAATAAAGAAACCATTTTCGTTTCTCATAATTTTTGTTTTATTAAGACTTTTTGAATTTTTAGGAAAGAGTTATACTAATAACGAAAACATTATGTAGAATAACCATATCAAAATGTGGGTGACCACGTTTCTTTTAGAACTTCTACTTGAAATTTCTACTTTATATTACGGTTGAGATACTTGTAGTTTAAAAATTCAATCAAATTTTTCATAATCGATCGAAGGAATAGAAGAAGTTGAACTTCTTGCCTCTTCTATTTTAAAGCAATTTTCCTTTGTGATGAAATTTTATTGACATCTCCATCAACATATTGTATTATACTTTAGTTGTCTATTCTCTTCTTTATTGGTGGAGCTACACTTTCTAATTTCGGTTTCGGAGTGTAACTGATTCCATTTTATTGTTTAGGAATTCAATATTACTTTTAGTAATATCTCATTAGAAAGGGTAGTTTCTCTCTGTTTGTACAAATCTCTTTAGATCTAAAATTAAATCTAGAAATTGTAGTATTCATAACTTTATAACAAATTCTATAAATTAGAACAAGATTTTACTTCCTTCTTTCATATTAAACCATACATTTTTATTTTTAATGTAAGGGCATCCAAAATATTTGGATCATTTAATGATAATGGAAAATTGGGAAAAGCATTGAAGTAAATTGGTCCTTCACAAAGTGAAGACTCAATTATCCTATTAGGAATCTTCTAGCCTTAAATGCCTTTGGTCTCGACCATAATTAAAACGACATTTAATCCTTCTCGTTAATGGTTTTAATCCAATTTGGACCATCCGAGATGTAAAAATTTATATTCTGTTTATGAATTTCTATTAGACTTTTTGATAAAGATTGAAAGAATCATATCCTCCTTTTAGAGAATTGATTGTTCAATTGTTTTATAACATATCTTTTAAAATCAAAGCTTCCATGTTTATAAATTTTTGATTTAGATACATGGTAATTTCAATCTTGAAGATGTTTTGAAATTTTCCATAAGAATAATTTCTTTATTCTTATCGAGCTTGTATCGATTGCTTTCTTCATTGAGAAAGTCCTAATTATCTTATCCATTAAAATCTATAGAAGATCTTGTCGGTTTATTCTTACCTTACCCTTGAGCTTCGGGCTTCGGATACAGACTTGGGCGTGCGTGTCTTCTTGATTTTAATTTTAAAGATAAATTAGCACATATAACTAGCTTCTGTTTACTTTGTGTTGAAGTTGTCGAAGAAATATTATGTAAGTTTTAAATTTTATGAATATCTCTTGTAATCCTTTGGGTTGGTAATATCTTTTATGCTCAATATGATTATGTAATTGTTAAACAACAATGTTATTTTAAAGCTTCGTTATAAATAACAAGAACAAAGGTTCTTATAAATTATATTGAAGAACAATTAAATAATCAATATTGATGAAACATCGAAAATTATATTTATATTCCGAATTAAGAAGAGCAAACAAGTCTAAAAGCCTGAAAATCAGGTTCTTATTACAGCGCATAAAACGCATCAAATGGTATCGAGCGTTATATGTGCTAATTTATCTTTAAAATTAAAATCAAGAAGTTATACACGGGATCCACTCAGTCGATATCTGTAAAACGTAAAGCACGAAGGTAAGGTAAGAATAAATCCTGACATATCTTCTATAGATTTTAATGGATAAGATAATTAGGACTTTCTCAATGAAGAAAGCAATCTGACTCGATAAGAATAAAGAAATTATTCTTATGGAAAATTTGAAAACATCTTCAAGATTGGAAATTACGGATGTATCTAAATCGAAAATTTATAAACATGGAAGCTTTGATTTTAAAGCGACTATGTTATAAAACAATTGAACAATCAATTCCTCTAAAGGAGGATATGATTCTTTCAATCTTTATCAAAAGTCTAATAAAATTCATAAGCGAAATATAAATTTTTACATCTGGGATGGTCCAAATTGGATTAAAACCATTACGAGAGAAGGATTAAATGTCGTCTTAATGTATGGTGAGACCAAAGGCATTTAAATTTGAAGATTCCTAATAGGGATAATTGAGTCTTACTTTGTGAAGGACCAATTTACTTATTGTTTTCGATTTCCATTATCATTAAATGATCGAATATTTTGGATGCCCTACATTAAAAATAAAAGCAGAAGGGTTTAATATGAAGAAGGAACAGAAAATCTTGTTCTAATTTATAGAATTTGTTATAAAGTTATGAATCTACAATTTCTAGATTTAATTTTAGATCTAAAGAGATTTAGCAAATAGAGAAACTACCCTCTCTAACGGATATTACTAAAATATATGCAATTCCTAAAACAATAAAATGGAATCAGTTACCTTCGAAACACGAAATTAGAAGTGTAGCTCACCATAAAGAAGAGAATAGACAACTCGAAAGTATATCTGATATGTTGATGGAATCGAAATAAAATTCTCATCACAAAGGAAAATCGTTTTAAAATGAAGAAGGCGAAGTTCAACTTCTTCTATTCCTTTGTGATTATGAAAAATCGGTATTTCGAATTTTAAAACTCGAACAAGTATCTCGACAGATATAAAGTAGAAATTCACAGTAAAGTTCTAAAGAAATCGGGTCACTAGCATTTTCGGATATGGGTTATTAGGACATAATGTTTTGTTATTAGTAATAACTCTTTCGAAAAAATTGAAATCTTAATAAAACAAAATTATGAAAGCGAAAATGGTTTCTTTATTCACTCTAAACAAAAATCTTTATATTCAAAGATACTGAAGGTGGAGTCTAAAAATAATTCTAAACTTGATTTTTCATCGGTTAAACCACTAATACCTAATGAATAAAATTTCAAACTGGATAAAACTACATAAATAATATATAACATCTATATCATAGTAAGCAGAAAAATCTGAATCATCACTCTCTGGACTCTAAAAGGAAAATTTTGAACTCTTCATCGAGCGGAAAAGTTTGATCATATTATACAACAAAAGAATTTTACAAATCTCGCTCTCTAATAAATCAACGGTGAAGAAATTCTTTCTTAAAAATTGTCATATATTAAACCTGGTGTGGGTAAGTTTGTCTCATACAGTGAGCAAAGTCCTATTACAAAAAAATCACTCAGATCTTCAAATTGAAGAAAAGGAGACTATGCTCATTGGTGGTGAATCTATCACGAATGGAACATGAGCGGAAAATCTGAATATCGAGATAAAAACTTTGTAAAACAAATGCTATATGCTTGGCGGCAAAATTAAAGGTAATAATGATGAGGCAAATTGCTCAAGCTATTATCGGGTTTCGACCAACTACAGGATGGTGGGATTTTATATTTCGAAAAGCTAAAGCAAAATTTTAATTCAGTGTATTTATCATCACTCGAGAAGAGTACGATGATTGTTACTCTTATTTATCAATACTTACAAATTTTGTAGGAGCTAATGAGCTTCAATTAGATAAAACTCATAAACAATTAATGAATTTAAGATGTAAAGTATCTGATTTTAGATGGTATAAACGTTTTTATGTCCAAATTCTTACTAGAAATGATTGTAATATGAACTTTTGGAAGAAAATTTATTCTTGGTTTACCAACATTATTTCAGAAAGAGTTTAAATAGGTTAAAACAAATTTGTTAACAATAATATTATTGGGAAAATCTTTCTTATGGTGATATTTGAGAATAGCTTCTTGAAGGTTATGTGTAATGAAATCAATTAAAAGCAAATAATTTTCAAAGAATGAAAATAAATATAATGGAAATTTTTGTGAACAAATGGGTCTTCAATCGATATCCTAATAGGATTAAGAAAAACATAAATTTAGAAAGAAAAATTTTATTCGGAAATTATTCTAAACAAAAGAAGCAATTAAAAGTGCTCGAGGTTAAAAATCATCTTCTAACAGAAGAAACTAAACCTATTTTGTGGAAGTTGGAAAATAGGACATAAGGCTAATAAATGTTATGTAAAGAAAATCAATAATCTTAATATTAGCGAGTTTAAAGAATCTTTATGATATTCTTCTTAATGAAGAAGAAGAACAAAGAAGATATCTCGTTACTATCCTTAAAAATGAGAATGAATCTTGAAATTCGGAAGATGGTGAATCGAAATTACAAAATTGATGATTGTGATTGTGATGTTTGTCTCATAAATTTATGGGATTAAATATTAATGTTATCACTAAAGAAGAAAATTTTATTCTAGATCTAATAGACCAAATAAGATCCTATAGAAAAAGAAAAGCATAGATATTATCTTTCTGACTTCAAATTCTAATGAAATGCGAAACTAGACTTACTAATAAGGTTAATGAACAAAAGAATTATATTCTATATCAAAATATTAGAAAAGGCTAATAAAAGAAGAGAACTACGATTACGAATTAAAGGAGAAATTAATCGGATAAAATGAAATAAAATTTTAATGAAAGATTGATTTGTTAACTAATTGGAAAATGATTCACTTCGATGAAGATGAAGAGATGAAAAATTACTCTAGTGAAAAGATCGAAATAAATCAAATTAATTTTAAGATCTAATTTGGATCAATAAAATTGATCAATTCTTTCTCAAATGGTATTCTAAAGTAACTCTTATTGTAAATAAAGAGTTTACCTTTACTCTGCTTAGATCGGGCGGATGTTAATGATTAGTGAAGGAATTATACCTTCAAAATCTATTCTAAAACTACTCGGTTTATTCTAATAAGCAACCTTTGGTAATTGTGTATCTGATGTTGCTTCGTAATTCGGTTTGTCTCAATACTACTTATTTTAATAAAAATATATCACGATGTCTTGGTACTTTTTCCAATGTTATTCATTAATAAAATTAATGAAAAGATTATTTACTAAAGTTAAAGGAAAAATCTTTTTCCATTTCCTCTATTCCTTTAACAAAATCTATAAATGTTTTACAAGAAGTTGTAAAAATAAAATAATTTATTAACTTCTTAAAAGAAGAATTAATTTTAAAACAATCGAAAGAAAAATTAGTCTCGAAAAATTCAAAATAAATAAAAGAAATCCTTCAAAAATAAATCGTGAAATTTGTCTTTGAAGTTCAAGCGCCTTTGGAATGAAAAAGACATGAAGTGTCTCTCCGTATATTGATAATTTCGATGAAAGTAATTAATACTAAGCGAGGCAATTGCTATGAGAAAGATTATTAAAATTACGAAAGAAGAATTGATATTCAAAAAGGTTTAATAAGACCTAGTAATAGTCTTTGGGTTGTCTGCATTTTATGTTAATGCCTCGAAATAGAAGAGACTCTAGACAGTTATAAATTATAAACCTCTTAATAAATCTTAAATGGATAAAACATCCGTTACCAAATAAAGAGATTTATTAAATAGAATGTTTCGAAATATATTTTCTCTTTGATTTAAATCAGGATTCTCAAATTATTCAAAGAAGAGATAGATATAAAACAGCTTTACTTCACTTTTGGACATTTTGAATGGAATGTTGTCCATTTGGTTTAAAAACTGATGGAATTTCAAAATATTATGAATGAAATTTATAATCTCATATGGATTTTTATTGTATATATTGATGATGTTTCATAAAAACCATCGAAGTTTAAACATCTTAATATTTTATACAAACTACAAAAATTTGGTTTAGCTATAAATCTAAAAGGTAAAATATTTCAAACAAAAATAAAATTCTTAGGACATTATATTGAAAATAAATTATTATTCCATTGAGGTACTTTTGTTTGGACAAATTCGAGATAAAATTCGATTTAAATAAATTCTAAATTTCTTGAAGTGCTTAATTATATTGGAGATTTCAATTGTAAAAGGCGTAAATTATTATTCGAGGTTAAAGAATCCTTTACCTTGGACTAATGATCATCTGAGCGTAAAAGATAAAACAAAGAGTTAAAGGACTATGTTTATCGATAGCTAATCGGCTATTCAAAATAGTTGAAACGGATGCATCGAAATCGGATATGGAGGAATTCTTAAGAATTGAGAAAATTCTAAAAGAACTTGATATACTGTATTGGAATAATTCCAAATGAATTATTCTACAGAAAAAAATTACTTATAGTAAAATGTGTTACTAAATTTGAAAGTGATATTTTAAATAAAAATTCTTAATAAGAGTTGATTGTAAATCTAAAAAGATATATTAACAAAAGATGTTAAAAATATTGCTTGAAAACAAATTTTTGCTAGATGGCATATATTGCATGTTTTGATTTTGATATTGAACATATTTACGGAAAAAAATTGTTTACGGATTTTCTAACCGAGAATTCTTGCGAGACAAATCTTGGAATCAAATCGTGAGAAACAAGCATTGGGTAAAACCATGACTAATTTAGTCAAAATCAAACCTAAAAGGATATTCTTTAATGATTACTAGTCAATTGATTTTATTAAAGAATTTGAAAGCGATGAAGATCATATGATATTGATACTATCGAGATGCGATCTTTCTTCAAAAGGATCAAAAGATGAAATTAAATATCCATATTATATCGGATATTTAAATTGTTGTCGATTGAAGATGACCTAAAGGTCTAGGTCAGATAAACATAGCCGTCTTAATAAAGATCTTCCAAGTCTTTGGAAAAGACTCGTGATTACTGAAACAATTCTAATAAGCTGGATGATTGAAATTGACATATGGATCGCGCAAATAAAAATTTGCTTTTCAAAACTTGTTATTAAAATTTTGCTACATCTTTAGCTTGTATAAATTGTAAACAAGGACTTGATATTATCAAGCTAATCCCAACTATTATAATTATTTTGATTATATCAAATCGTGGGATAATATTTTCCTATATGAAAATAGTTCGAAAACATTAGTGGTGGGTTAAATTTAATCTCGATAACCTTTCAAATAATACCAATTGGTTTTGACTTTTCTTTTTAATGGGGTAATGCTGATAATTTCCTCGAAAAGTTAAAGATATATGGATAAAATTTCATAAGGTTAATAACCATCTTGAAAGTCTTCTGCGATTCTACAATTTGCTAATCATTATACAATTCCATGGATTCTGATGGGATTATAACTGCAAAACAACACGTTCAAAATGAGATAAAATTCACTCCTACAATTCTTGTTAGGAGAATCTCCTAAAATGGTGGCCTAAAGAAAATTTCTTTGGAGGTAAAACCTTTGATAGAAGAGGAATTTTGGCTAAAATCTGCTAGTCAGGAGATTATAAAAATCTTAATGCTATGCTCCATACATGAGTCTTTATTAAAGATTTATTACGCAGAATGGATAAAGAATGCATCGATCTTTTATTAAAAGTTTTGGATGAGAATTCTCAAGCAAATGCTCAGTTCGGACGGAACCATCTTCGATGAGAGAAAGATTATGAAGATACTTTGATGGAAGATAATGATGATTTCAAAAGCTCGAGATCCATTTGATGCATTACTCTTTCTGCGCTCGAGAATCATCCCAAAGTAATTAGCTATGATGCATATGAGTGTGAAGAAAGTGGCGAATATGACGCGAATACCATGCGTCTTTATCCATTATTGATTAGTGGACTAACAACTATTGATTTTGACAGGAAATATTCCCATTTGTTATGTTGTGTGTCGTTCTTCGTTTTGTGGAGTGTCCACTTTGTAAAATAGTGTGCTAAAAATAAGTGGAAGGGTGCTCACTTTGTAAAAAGTAGTGCTATGTGTTTCACTACGAAGATGTTAAGTGATGTGTTATTTTTCTCTATAAATAGGTTTGTGTAGAGAATGGAAGGACGCAGCTTGAGTTTCTCCATACATCTTCTCTCTCTCTTCTCTTAATCTTTGTATATTTGCTTTTGTGTTGAA